>PVKA01001590.1:0-56747 GCA_004027165.1 Ctenomys sociabilis | reverse complement strand
TCAATGTATTATTTCATCGACTCTGTATGGTTATGGTGTTTTGAAACTGTCTGATTGACATTTGTATTTCAATAAAATAAAAATAAATGGAAAAAAAAAAACAAAAAAATAAATGAGACTAAGCTAATGCTTTTATTTAATGTTACAATGATTCTCTTTGACTCAAATTCAATATGTTCTATTCACACCACTCTCAGGTGCTCATACATTTCTGTATTGCTTTATCATTGTGGCATCAAGTACTGCCTATTGTCACTCAGGATCCCTGGGCAGCAAGGGGTTCAGTGGTTACAACTCACTTGCTTTTTGCCACTCTTGCTGTCATAGCACAATTGTCTGAAACCCAGTATTAATAATATGGATTTGATATTCACTTAATTCAGCCTTATAAATTGTTCATGTTAATTAGGCCAAGTATATAAAGAGGAAACTGCTGTCATTCCAAGGTTAAAGCAGGAATCAAAACTAATGTTTACTGAACACTACACCAGGTACCAGACACATGGTATTCAAAGCATGTAAGGCAGTCATAATAATAATAATTAGTATTAGTATTGTTCTTAATTCTGTTTCCTACATATAGACTCAGAAAAGGAAAATAGCTTGACCCAAAACCAGAAGTGAGGATCAGATAAAGGGCCGGGATCCAAGTCATAGCAAAGCCAGGGCTACATTCTTCTGAACTCCACTGCCAGAAAACAGAGGAGAGATAATAGTCAAGACTCAAATAATATCAACAAATCCAAGATGTGGTGTCACAGGATCCCTTCTCTTAAGCTTCTCAGGCCACGAGCCTCTAGAGAGCACAAGCCATGTTTCACTTACTGATTGCTGTGTATACTGAGCAAGCCACCAGCCCAGTCTGGGCTTCAGACCCATCCCCTACTAGACTGAGAGGCTTGTTGGGAGCCATCACGATTTTCCTATTGATTCACTCTCCAGCAAGATTTCTAGGTTTGGGCCAACCCCTGTGTGGCCCTTATTTTCTGTGTACTTTCCATATTCCACATTAGATCAGAATACTTCTATTTCATGTTAACTTCTTTCTATTTCTTTTTTTCCCTTCTTTCAGTTTTTCAATTTTCCCCATAAGGAAGACATATAGCAAAACAAGAAATGAAAAAGGTCACTTCTTCTTCCCAGTCTAATTTTCATGTGGGTGGCACCAGACCGCACTTGTACGGCTGCATCAGCAACAGGAGGACACTGGAGAGGAGCTGTTGGTCCAAGTCCTGCAGCTTGGCTGGTCACCCCCGGCCAAGCACAGCAGTTACCATGACAACCACTGCACTGTGCTCCATGGAGGCCATGGGTCACTACTGCAGATGCCACCAGCCACAGACACGTGCTCTCCTGCCCTCCATGGCGCGCTCTGACTCAGCAGCTCGATCTACACACCCCAAGAACAAGCCACCAAAAGAAATTAGAGCAAGATCAAAAGCAGATCAGAGAGTGTTTTCCCCCACTTCTCCCTCATCCTCATTATAAGCAGTGTACATACAGCAGAGACCTCTAGCACTGAATAGAGGAAAACCCATACACATTCCTCAGAACATTCTATGATAACTATCTTTGTCCCATTAAGAATATGTTAAAGTGCAAACATTTCTTCATGGTGTTATGAATTAAGAATCATCCTCTTCGCAGTTTCATGGTATGGTTTTTAGCTTTGCAGATCCTGCCAATGCCTTCAGTGAGTACACAGATTGCCTGTATATGTGGTAATGTGCAGATTCCAGCTCAGAGTTCTGGGGAGGGGGAACCTGTGAATCTGAATTTCTTTCGAACTGGCAGTGGCTCATGCCACTGGTCTGTACCACTCCAACATTTGAGTTTCAAAATCTTAGGTCAGTCTAGTTCTTACTGTACATAAAGTTGACCCTGCCCAATCTCTGCCATTTATCATTTCAATAAAGAATAAAGGTAAATATTAGCTGGCTGAAAGCACACATTTTTACAGGGAAGAGACTACATCCTACATCTGCTTGGACTAAAGATAATAGCTACAATTTATTGAGGGCTTGCTCTTTGTCAGTGCAACACACACACACACACACACACACACACACACACCACATGCACATACCACTCACACAATAGTCGTTGCTCTATAGCTGTTACTTTACCAAAATCAAGACACAGAGAATTGCAGTTTAGGTCTGTCAAGTGACTCGCCCAAAGCTACACTGCCGCTGCATAGCGAAGCCATTGTTCCGATCTACCCAAAGCCACATGCTTTGTTCTCACCATCCTGCTGTTCTGTACACCAGCAGAACACTCAGCAACATACACAAAAGGTCTTAGTGAAACTCTTCCTAGGAGTAATGATCTTGCCAAAGTATCTGTGTCCTCCAATTGTCATTGCTTTGGAGGAGAACAGTAAATAAAAACCTTACATTTGCCTCTGATCAGCACCAGCACTCTTTTTTGGGGCACTGAAGTTTTAATCTATTAGATAATGATTTATTAATCATTGAACACTTACAAAACACTTGAAGATTGGAAGAAATGGAAACGGGTTTTACCTTCTGTACTCCAGCTCTCATGCCTGACTTTTGCTCTCTTTTTCTTACCCAAGTCCCAAGTGAGACCTTAGGGCCTGCCTTGTCTAGATCAGACTCTGCTGTGACCAACTCTGTCACTTCCTGTCACAGACTGCTAAACTTCAAAGGTGTCACTATTGGGGTGAAAAATCCGGGCAGGAATGGTGGAAAAATGAGTGTCTGTAACAGGCTGTTCCTAGCTGGGAGGAATGGTCCCGTCTCTGGAGTCAGACATCTGTCTCAAATTTAAGTCTGCCACTTCCTAGAAATGTGGCCAGAGAAAAAAAATTTAACTTCTCTCAGCATCAGGATTTTTATGTATTAGTGTTGGGATTATCACCATCTACTCCAAGGATTTTATGTGCAAGTATGCTAATCATATAATTCCAGACTAATAATAGGCTTCACTGAGAAAAATTTTATCTTACTTTTGTCACTGCATGGTACATGGTTTGAAAGTGAAAAATTAAAGGTAGGTCAAGTCATAAAAGAGAAAGACTTGGGCACTGGAGATAGCTCAGTGGTCTAAGCGCCCACCTGTGCAAATACAAGGACTGGGTTCGATCCCCTTGCCACGCTAGCCCCATTCCCTGGGCCTACTGAGCCTGCCACTGAGCCCAGGCATGGTAGCACACATCTGTATCCCAGTGCTAGGGAGGCTGAAGCAGCAGAATCACTATCAGTCCAAGCTGCATAGTGAAAGACCCTATATGTACCAAATACATCACGTTTTAAAAACAGAGGGAAGAAGGAGGAGAAAAAAGAAGAAAAGGAAGAGGAAGAAAGAGGAGGAATTTGAAGAAGAAGAGGAGGAGGAAGAAGAAAAGGAAGAGGAAGAGATAGACAGCGGAAGGAAGAACGACTTCTGTCACTAATGTAAGTAAGCACACCAGGTTAGGAAAGGTCAGAGGACCTACTACTGCAGACACATACTGCAGCCGTGTGAGCAGAACATTGGCTGGCAGTCAGGGAGCAAAATACAGAGCTGTGATTCAGCCAACCAGATTCAGAAACCAGGATCAATTTCTGGAAGTGAGTTGTATTAAAGCAGTTTTTTTCTTCCTCTTTTCCTTTCTTATTTTCTTCTTCTCCTTCCATTTTCCTCTGTTCTTTCTTTCTATGTATTTGATACAGGGTCTCACTAGGCAGGTTGGGCTCGTAGTAACCCTTCTGTTTTCAGCTTCCCCAGCACTGAGATTACAGGCCTGTGCCACCATGCCTGGTCTCGGTAGCAGGGCCGGCTCAGCGCACCTGGGGAGGGGGTGGGGGCAGGGCCTGCATGGCAGGTGGCTCCGGGGATCTAACCCTGGTCCCTGCTCTTGCCTAAGTGGGCACTTAGTCCCATGAGCTATCTTACTGGCTCCCTCTGAGTTCTTTTCTTCCTCTTTCCATTTAAGTGGTGATCTCTTTTTATTTTTTTATTTGTACTTCAACTTGAAAAGTGAAATATATATATATATATGAAAATTAACCATTTTGATTCAATTTGACCAGCGGTGCAGCTAGAACATTACAGTTAAGACAATCAAAGAAGAGGATTCTAAAACCTGCCTCAGAAAGTGGGAAGAACAATGAAAAAAGTGTGCTCACTGTGAATTTATATATATATATATATATATATATATATATATATATATATAATAAAACAATCCAACATAGATCAGTAGTCCACAATAGAAGTGGGTTATCCACAGAAGTTGTTGACTTGAGCCATTCAAAGCTCAGTATATTAATATGACTTTATTTATTTATTTTTATTTATTTGTTTTTATTTATTTATTTTGCAGAACCAAGGATTGAACTCAGGCCCTTGCGCTTGCCAGAGAAGCACTTATTCCACTGAGCCATCTCCTCAGCCCTGACTTTACTTTATATACCTCCCTTACTTTTCTTCTAGATGGTTAAGACTGAGTTAAAGCAATACCTATATAACAAAAAGAGGACCAGGGAGATGGATCAATAGAATAAGCACTTTCCTGGCAAGCAAGTACAAGGATCTGAGTTCAATCCCTGGTTCTGCATTAAAAAAAAAAAAAAAAAAAAACTAAAGATGATCTCTTTTTAAATGCACAACCTACTATAGTTTCCCTTTGATTTTAAATGACTTATTGAGAGACTCAAGGTAATTTTTCTGGATCCCTAACAGTTCCCAATGGTCCTCACACCCATTAATTCTACAGCCATGCAAAATGTGTATTTGCCACAGACAATGCACACAAAATATATTTTTGTCTCAGACAAATGGTTTTTCCCTAAGCGCGCGCGCACACACACACACACACACACACACACACACACACACGGGATTTTTCAGACAACTGAATCAGTACTGGTTCCTCTGCATATTCAGACAAGGAGAAATTCTTTTAGAAGGTCACCAAACGTATTTCTTCTCCACTATATTTCCCAGTTTCTTTTTCAATTGAATAAGGTCATAGAACAGATTCCAGCTGATGAGAAATGGGTGGAAGATGCCAATTTAAGTCTATTCATCAAAGCATCCCAATTCAGTTCTGGCTGGGGTCTGAAGCCAAAAGATGACAACCACAAAGAGAAAGCAGTCTGGCTGGATGCTACCTAATGTAAACTTTGACATGAGAGAGATGTGACATTGTGCAGTGTCTATGGTCATTCACACTTTCTGTCTTGCCCTGTTCCTTTGCTCTGTGTCCCTGTCGCCATGTGTGAGCAATTTTCCTCTGCCACAGTTTCCTGTTAGGATGTCTCTGCCTTAAAGCCGAATCCCCTGAATTCCCCCTTGGACTGAATCCTCTGAAATGGTGACCCAAATTAAACCTCTCTTGCTTAAATTGTACATATCAAGTATTCTCTCTCAGCAACAGAAAAGCCTGTGAATATAATAGCAAAAATCTCCACTACTATGGAAACGTTTCCCTAAATCACTTCAGACTCCATTCAATCTAATAAAAATTCAACACCAGGTATACTAGGAGGTATAGACACCATCTTTTCACTTGTAGGCTATATTCATTCTCCCAGACTCATGGACAAAGATTGCTGAAGAAATCAGTGTTCTGTCATCATGAGACATGTTTGACATCTATAGAGGACCCTCTACATTTATACTAAATGGGACAAAAATAGGGTCCAAAGATCTCAAGCTGTACTGTAACCATGTATTCCCTAGAGGTCTACACAGAAGCATCCAGTGAGTTAAAAGAGGGCCTGGGCTCAGGTAGAGAAGGTCTATCCAGGATAGGGAAGAGGTTTCCTGCAAAGCATCACTAGACTCTAGACATGAGACCCATACTATAGAGAAACGTGTGCATTTTTTCTGTTCTTTATAAGAATGTTCTTGAGATCTTTGTAAACTGCATCCAAGCACACTTTTGGGGAAAGGCTCTAATGCAAATGAAGGGAAGAGGATAGGGACCAATATCAATTATGCATGCATGTCATAAATGGCTTACAATATGTCAAAGGTCATCACATTATAAAAATATATGAGCTGAAACACTGAATCCTGTAGAAACAGCTGGATATTGAAAAAGAAAATGAAGTTGTGAAAAGGAAGAACTCCACATCTCCATTTGTGCTACAAGCCACTGTCCTCCTAATGCCAGCCACCCATGGCTAAAACACTTATTTTACCATCTGCATGAGGTGTGGGAACCAAGGCCATGAGAACTGTAAGGAATGGCCTGCCAAAGGATACATGTTCCAGCATACCACAGCCCATTCTCTGAGTCAGTATCTAAGGTGGGAAGCCAAGAAATTCCAAGTTGAGCAAACTCTCCAACAAGCCCCATGTCAATACATACATATATGAAAACTACTTTGTTGAAGCGTGATGATTATTTACTCTGTAATGAGAGAGCTTAACCTGATCACCATTGCTTTGATTTAGATGCCTTAGAACTTCTGGAGAGGGCTGGCTTGAGAAGGCTAAGACAAGGATCTTCAGGTAGTCAGAGACCTTCTGAAAGTCGGAGAATGGTACCACTTGGCAGGAAAAGTAGGATGAAGAAGGGGAATTAGGAGAGAGGCAAATGTTTCCTATGGAAACCTCAAAAGTGAAGCTCCCTCCCTGTCTGTCAATGTAGGCACTCCAGGGAAGTTACACCTGCAGGATTCCCTCTTCTGGTGCCCACACTGTGTCCTCCCTGGTTATCTCTGTGGATTCTAAGTGTCTTCTCAACTTTGTGAGACTCCCAACTCATGCCCTGAAGGCTAGGGAGGCCAAGGCAGTTCTTCCCCACAGCCAGGTGCTGAGGCTTTCCTCCGCTTCCATGACTCTGACTGTGCTCTTGATATCCTTACTGACAGCTCAGGCCCTGATCGCTACATACCTCTCACGTCTGGATCCTTCTACTCAGTGATTCCTAACCTTGGCTCTAAAACTCACCTGAGAAATTTTTAATTATAAATCTTCTTGCATCCAAAGACTCCTCTAGGGGTTCTGAATTATTTGGACAGAGAGGGTGTGCCAAGAACATGGCAATTTTCAAAGCTCTCTAGGTGATTCTAACATATAGTCAAGGTTAACACTCAGTTATGTTGACCCGAGAACTGCTACCCTGAAAGGAACTGCAAAGAAGAAATGTATCTCAACATACTCTGCAAACTAGAATCACCCAGAAAGCTTTAAAAGTTACCAAACTCTAGGTTCTGGGCTAAATAAGCCAGAATTATCAAAAGTGCTGATTCAAGTGGCATTATTTTTCCAAACCTCCCAGTTGATTCTAACATCCCACTAGGATTTAAAACTGCTGGTATAGATCAAAGGTTTGGCCAGGAGCAATCACTGGAGGAAGAACAACTGGATACTGCCTTGTAGGTGAAAGCAAAGGAATAAAAAATACTGTATTTTCCACTTACAGGGCATAACAATGAGCATCTCTTTTTCAGGCTGATTCAACTTCATCTGTTTTGCCTAGCATTTCCTACTGTTGTTTGGATACCTGCCTGCCAATATTTGTGCATGGGCTCTGGGAGTTTACTGTCAGTAAAGTATCCCACCTGCAGACTTAAACAGGCCTATTATCTGGCCCAAGGTTGGCATGATTGCTTCTATATTGCAAAATGATTTTATCTGCTGGGTCTTTGCTCTATCATTTTAAAAGAGAAATCCAAGCCCAGAAACCTGAGAGTAAGTTAACAAGCCTAGCTGCGGACATTTACTTGAGGTTTCTGAACATCCACTGCCCACTGTTAAGCCTTTCCTCATATTTGTGATCATCATTAACAAGTTTTTTTTTCAATATATATGGAATATTTCTGATAGCAGATGTTTTGAACTCTCTAGTTTTTAAGTGCCTGAAACTGGTTTATTACCTGTCTATTACATAAACCAAAAGAAGTCAGTCAGGAATCATGTTTTTGAAAAGGAAAAATACCCAACACTCAAATACAACACTGTACATTAAGAATAAAGATCAAGGTATCATATGATTAATTAGATTATACAATAAGACTGAAGTAAATCCAAAGCAATTAAAATGTTCTACAATTTTAAATTGTGAGCCGGAAGGGTGGGGTGGGAAGACAGCTAGGTGGAATAAGTGCTTGCCTGGCAAACACAAGGTCCTGAGTTCAATCCCTAGTACTGAACAAAATAAAATAAAATAAATTCTGATCCAGAGTCTCACTAAGTCACTAAGTTGCCAGGACTGGGCTTGAATGGAGAATCTCAGCCTCAACTTCCCAGAGTGCTGGTATAACAAGCATGGGCATGCTCACTGGCTGTAATTTTTAATTCCTATATTCATTGCTAGTCCTGTTGTTCTCACACTCATGTTTGTTAAAATCTTCTGACTAAAATGCAAGTCCTGTCATTCCACACATATTAAAACATCAAGATTTTGTATACAGATTTTGTAATCTCTCTTGATTTTCCTTTATCTGCATTCTTCTTACACAGTTCCATTCACTTCACTGCTTAAACAGCTCTTTTTGCACTGGTCAGGTGATAAGAAAAGAGAGGGCATTTCTGGAAATGTCAATCCCTTTTCAGTGTAGTAAGAATTCTTAAGAAATGTCACTGTTGGCAGGAATGGAAAATATTAATTAAGTTAGTGTGGATAATCATCTTTAGAATTTAAATATAATTAAAGTTAGGGAAGTACTATAGACACTTTTTAGTGTCTCTCTCCAATCAATTCCCACTTCCCATCAACACCATCTTCATTTCCCATGAGCAGTATCGTCTTCCAGCTCTGTTCTCTTAGATACAGAACGGGAAGTTTGAGGAACGTATTAATTACACAAACAAGCCATATTTGCAGGAAGCAGTCTGTCAAGGAGCTATGGTGATAGATAAGGTCAGATTTTAAACACACCTGTGATTACCAGTTCTGCTAACTGAGAAGTAGGAAGTAAAGGAATTTGCTTGCACACACTGCATTGTGGGATAACACTTCTGACAGCCATGACTCTCACCTTTCTACTTCAGAAGCTTCTTCCAAACAGTTGTGAGAAATAATAATAAAAAAAAAAGAATCAGCATGCTCAGGATACATAAATATTACAATAGCAAAGAAGGAGAAGAGCAGCAAGGGAAAAAGACAAAAGATAACAGGAGGGAAAAAAATGCTAAAAATAAAACACTTTTAATTTTTACTTTTAAATATAATGTTAGAATGTTATTTAGCTGTGTAACTACTAAACCTCATATAAATATTTTTAATGTTTCAAATTCTTGGACAATAAGTGCAGTGATTTAAGACACTTTCTTAACATTCCTACCAATAGTCTGTCTCAGTATTCTTCAGGGGCTTGCATTAACCTCTACTTGCTGCAAACTCAGAGGAAAAGGAAAGCCACCCTATTTAAATTTTAAAATACCACCAGTAGAAACACTTTCTGGAAAATGTCTCTTTCTCTGAAAAAGGATGGGTAATTTATTCTTTCCATAATGGAAGAAATACTTAGGAATTTTCTTACCGCAGTTTCATTTTCTTCTTCTGGAAAAAAAATTGGAGTCCTGAGAGGATTGGAAGCCAGCATAGAGTGGCATCTGTTAGCAAGCCACATGTGACAGAGTTCAGCACAGAGCTCCTTGAGCTGCGTGTGTCCATCTGGTCAGCGATGCTGGAGTTGTGGCAAGCCTACAAACGCAGCCAAGTCTAAGGGAAGAATGAGGTTTTGATGTAGAAAGAACAACATTAAGAGTTTCTGATAACTCCATTTCCCAATTAGGCTGTGACTAATAACATTTGCAAATCAAGAAGCAAGTAAATTCATCCTTAAGCCTTGTTTTCATTATAATATTACTTTCAATATATCATTATTAAACCCAATCTTTGAAAATATTGCCATCTCTGTAGAATTTTATTTCTGTAAATAAAGTCTGGAAAATTCATGGATATGAGAGTAGTGAGGCTGAATAGATATCTGAGACAGAATCTCAGCATCCCTAATTGTAGGTTCTATTATTTAACCAATGAATAAACCAATTCAAGTCATTTCAACAAACATTTATCAAGATCATGCGATGTGAAGAGATTTGATTTTACACAGCTAAATATACAAATTATGATGAATATTATTTTCTGTTAAGCTATATAAAACTAGAAGAGACTTTAATGAACCATGAAAATTTTTTCTTGTGAATTATTGCCAAGTAGTGAAAGCAAAGTGGACAAAATAGAGGTTGTCACATCCTTCTTGAGGTACAGGGGTGCACATGCATGTGGCTCACGACACAGATACAGCAAACTGAGGCAACTGGCAGAGATGTGAGATGTGTGAACTTTTGTATTCCTACCAGACTTGGTTGAGTTAAGTGTCATTTTGTAGATTCACCTAGAATTTCTCATCAAAGAAATCAAATGTTGACCAACACAAAATTCACACTGTGTTCAAATTATTCCATAACATATCAATCATGCTGGAACCAATATGCAGTTGCAAAGTAAGTGTTCTAGCTGAATGTGATATGATAGATAGGTAGATAGATGATAGATAGATAGATAGATAGATAGATAGATAGATAGATAGATAGATAGATAGATAGATTTAGATATATACCTCATGATATATAGACATAAATATATACTGAGATAAATATAATGCATTTTCTAGTTTTTATCAATGTTTCTTCTCATAAACCATGAAGTTTACCTAATTATTCCTTTTGTCTGCATAATTCAAACAATTTCAAAAACTTTTGTAATTTTAAAATAAAATAACATTAATTGTTAAAACTGAATGATTGTGAAAACAGTCCTACCCCAGAAGTAAGTCCCAGATTTCATCTGCATCTTTAAGCTCCAAAGCGACATGACAGAAAGCTCGCCTGGGAACCTGAAAGCTGGCCCACCTGCCACTGAGAGAGGTTCCCTTTGCTCTGGCAGTCAGCACTGCTTACCCCTAGTCACTGGAGCTCTTCTACTTAAAGAAAGGAGAGACAATGACTGTGCAGAGCATCCGAGATTTATCTTCCATTCTTCCTCTTGTGCCCTTTTAGTTCCACAACTTTAAGACAAATGCCACCATCTGTCTTTATGAGTCAGTTTCACCTCGTCCGGCTCATATTCAGTATGCAGTGGGCATTTTGGCACAGGAAGCAGTCAAAACAGATCCTTTAATATTTATGTAAGAATTCAACTTCTCCCCTTCCTTAATTATTTACCCTGAATAAGTGCACGTGAAGGCACGGGCTAATGGGTGCAATACTTTCTAGATAGATTCCTGTCCTGGTGAAGAATTACATCTAGTGGTGGTAAATCCACAGGGCACTGGGAATGGGTCCATTCTCTATAGAAGCCAAGCCTTCTGGGGTTAGAGCAAAAAGAACAATAGTAAGGTGTTCTCTAAACCCCATGAATATAGAATATTCAGCACCTGTTTATGTGCCAAGGCCCACAGGGTATCCAAAGAATTGCAGAAATCACAAACATCTTTCTGACACTGAAACCAATGTCATTTGCCTTGGGATAACTTCACCCACTACTCTATATATGTTCTGACTTAATTTTGCTCGGATGTACACAAATTATTCTATGGGGTTTAATTCCTACAAAAGAGAAAATAATCCAACCTTTTGCGATACACTCAGCTACAATTTCATTCCTGTGCCAAGCAGCGGAGAGAGAAATCAAACAGTTGGCCCCTTGTGAATTAAACTATATGCCCCAGTTTCCTAACAGGAAGCACGCCTCAGACAATAGCCTGGATTTTAACTCTTTCTCCTCCAGCCTCCATCATCAGCAGTCAGGTTGCATTCTTCCACTCCCTTCGCACCCCATCACTCACAAAGAATGTCTTTTCCCATGAAACCTGAGCTAACACACACAACAACCAATGTGGAGTGAGCTATAAAAAGTTAGGTTTCACTGTCAGAAGCACATTAGCATACAAAATATTTCTATAAGAAGAAGAAAAACAAAACCCTGGTTGCAGAAGTTGTACACTTCATTGTCTTAAATGCAGTTCTCAATCAAAATCTCCCTCCCCCACCCTCGACACACACTCTGAAATGATGCATGTTCAGATCATGGTAACTGTTTATAATGATAGTGGGCTCCCTGTCGGAAGGCAAACTAAAACTGCGCTCCAATTAAATCCAATGGAAATGGGGTGGGGGTCTTTTGGAGAGAAATAGAGATAAAAACAAACAGCTAATTAGTGTACATTTTGCAAAAACAGTTTCAGTAAACCTCACTTAGTACAAGAAAAAGCCAATAATAGCTTACACTGTGATATTAGGAAGAAATCTGAGTAAAGGGATCCAAATTAAAGGGAAGCAAGAGTGATTTCACAATATCCTGAGTTTAGGGCATCCCACCCAGCGGTCAGTTAGGCAGGCAAATGAACAGTTAAAACACTCCACTGAGCCATATTCTCCTATCCTTGTACTTAAATGGTTCCTCTCAATATAAAGGAGGCTCTTGGATAACCATAGATCTAATTTCTGTTAATTTTATGTAACTGTAACAGAGTCATTAACATTCGTGGGACTCACAGCACACGCAGCCCCTCCTTCCCTACTCCCTTCATTTCTCCTAAGAGCACATCTCTTGAAAATTTAATTATTACCAGTGGAATTCCTGCACTAACTAAAGGCTTTTGCAATCAAATCAATAGTTGATGAAAGAGTGGTCCAAAAAAACATGTTAAATGCATTATCTTCCTTTTCTTTCCACATTGTCCATGTGACTCCTTTCATGATGTTACAATTGGAAACCTTCATAATTACAACACTTTCAGGCAGTTAAAATGTCTAAGTGTTATCCAGAGGTGGCTATTATATATTTATAAGGACTCCCCTATATGTCTTTTCTGGATTTATTAAGTGCTCTAAGGATCTATTTGGCTTATACCAACTACCACCCACTGAGCTAAGAAATCCAGGAAGCACTACTCAAGGTCATTTCCTGGCAGATAGGGAAGTGTTTGTGTGGATCATGATTGCTACAAGGACAGGGGCCAATTCTAAGTGTTACTTAGACGTTGAAATAAGTCACCTTTCCACTTGCCTTCTCCCTCATATACCCCCCAGCGTTCAGCTCCAGTGGAAGATCCCAAATGCTGTGCTGTCTCTTTGTGTTTTTTCACCTACAAAGAGTCTCCAGCACAAAATAATGTGCCTTTGGGGAGAAAGAGATGCTTCTGTGTTGTGTCCTTTGCTGCTATAGGTGGAATGGCTTTGATGCCTTAATTAGGCAACTACCACTGCACCGGAAATGGTTCTATAAAGAAAGCATTTCAACCAGACTGTGTGCAATTTGCTACATGGTATCCTGTCATAAGCCCGTGCATCAGTAATTTTAAGCATATAACATATATTTATAAATGGTTACCTAGGTCTCCAACAGGGTGATCAAAGAGAATTGCAGGCAGTGCAATTAGTGATTCAATTGTGTACACCACTAGTGGTCAGGCTAGGGAGACAAATCTAGATGAATTCTCTGAATAAACCAGTCCTGTCCTAAAGGGTCTGCAGCCTGAATGAATGAACTAGAATCCTAATAGATAGGACCAGGTGTACAATGCAGAATGGATCCTCCCTTCGAAGTGATAAGGGATTCAGGTGCACGTTATCTGGAAAATTCAGCCTGCTGCAATTTTCCTGCTAAATTGTCCAGATAATTACTTCACTCTTCCATTTCTCTTTGACTTAGAAACCTAGTCGTGGGGTAATAATAGGACATACAGGGCACAAGCTTACTTGCTTATTTACTTTCAAAGCTTGCCCATCAACAAGCAATTCCCTGTGCTTTATGTGGCCTTCCAGAAGTTTTATTCTAATGAGAGTCAAAATTAAGACCTTAGATCAACGAACATGAACAGAGACTCATGAAAAGCTGAATTCAGTGAGAAAAAAAATCTTGTATGAGGGTTGAAAGCTAGAGCTCTGTGAGTTTCCTTGGACAGAGAGGTTTGCTGCAGACTGTAACAATCCCTTAGTGTGTTCCTATCTCATGAAGAATGGCACAAGGACATACATCATTGGGCAAATGGATGAGACTACTTATGGCAACATTGACCCAAGATGCCAACCACCCACATCAGCCTGGCAGCCTCAAAAAAGAGGAAAAATCATTATCTTGTGGGCCTGGTGTCCATTCAGTACTCTCCAGTGAAGATGCTGCTTTCAAGCAGGTGGTATGGAAATTTAATTAAGCAAACAGGAGGAGATGAGAAGAGAGAAAAAAACGTTGGATACAAACTGGTGCACAGTTCTTTGAAGAGCAGACTGTAGTTTTAAAAAGAGAAATGGAACCAAAAAATAAAGCCTCAGAAAGTAGTGTAGCTTAGCCCTTCAGTGCCCAGGCTTGAGAATTAGAAAGTTCTCTGTGATAGATTCTGCTATATGAGGAATAGATATGTGTCCTTGAGCAAAGTATTGCTTCATTTTCTAATCAGCGAAATAGGCTGTTATAGTCCCTATCTATTAATATAATTATTCCTATCAACCTCTGTTATGAAGAATAAGTGAGATAATGTAGTGAAGCACTGTGCACAGATCCTGGCACACCGAATGTGTAATAAACACCAGCTGTGACATTAGTAATACAAGTGTAGTGAATAATGTCATTGAGTAATGTTCTAAACTAGCTTAAAGGTAGAAATGAGGGATGAAAATATGACTCTGAGAAAATAGTTTGAGCATTTGCAGGTGCAGAAAAAAAAAAAGAAAAGAAAAAAGTCATTTCAGAAGTAGAAGCTCTGGAAAAATGAGAGGAACAAGGAATATATTTGACAGCTGTATAGGGCCAATTAGGACTCCTCTTTTAAATGACATATTTAAATGCTGATCTGCAAAGTGTCCACTCTCCCAACCGTATATGTATGTTCACTTTTGCAGATGCATGGACAAGCAAATAAAAAGTTTAATGCAATTGCCAAAGCAACTACTCATCACTGTCTCTCTCTGGCTGCACTGTCTGCACTGAGGGATCTTTCCAAGTGCCATCATATTAATGTGGAGAGAAGAATAACATCATAAATATTGGAAGACTATCCAACGAAAGTACAAAGAATTATCTATTATCCTCCATGTAGCTAAACCTAAGTAAAGTTAGTTCTGCAATTTGAAATAAAGTTGAATTTCCCTGAAATGGAGAGCATGATTTGTAGCTGCATCAGTTGTGACATATAAATGAACATAATTGTACAAAGCAGAAAATAAATAATAAATTATTAATACCTACTGGAGCACTATGTACTAAGTGATCAATTTATACTGGCAATAGCATGATAAAAAATACCTCCTTTTGTGGAATATATTCATCAAAAAATATCTTAGGAAGAAAAAAGCTTTGCAATTACAGATAGAATTCACTGTACATTTTTTCTTATTATTTAGAAATAGGTACATCAAAGCTTAAAGAAATGTTCACATAAATACATTTATAAGCCACTTCATTTACAAGTTACTTTGTGTCTGTTACTCTGAAACTCCATCATTTGGAAAAAAATGCAAGAGTATTTTCAACTGTACTTAATGGTTGAAGAAAGCAAAATTCTAAAATTAAGTGATTATAGGTCATGTGATTTGAAAGGCATGGGGTGAAGACTTGAACCCAGACCTTCTAACTGTTTTCCACCCCACACCATCAATTCGCTTCATCTTTCATTCTCCCACTGGAAAGGAGCCGTTATCCTAGAGGCAGCAAAGTCAATGGTGAATAAGAGTGAGCACAGCTATCCCCATATGGCAGCTAGGGACATCCATACAAGCTAAGAAAATACAAATGGCAAAGACTCAGCAACAAGAGCACATGCACAGCTGAGTGGACTACTTCCACCTACTGGGGTTGAAGGGAAATGTGCAGTATGGACCTGGAGCAATCCAATCTGCCATGTGGGAGTCTGGGATTTATTCCAGAGCTCATTGGGTGCTGTCTTAGTTATTCAGCCTCGTTGCTAAGACAAAATACTCATCATCCAAAATGAAAGAGGAAAGGTTTGTTTAGCTCTCAGTTACTGGAGGTTTAAGCCCATAACTGGCTGGCTCCAAGGCAGAATGGCACATGGCAGAGGGCAGCAGTTCATGGTGGTGGAAAACAGTAAAACAACAAGAGCAAAAAAGGAAGAATAGCAGCAAAAGGGCAACAGAGAGCACATCTGTCTCCCTTACGTTGCATTCTCCCTTATGTTGCTATCCACCCCAGGCTGGGTGTAGCACTCGCACCCATAATCCCAGAAGCATTTACACTCATAATCCGAGCAACATTCATGCCTGTAATCCCAGCATTGGATCATGAATTAATCACATACTCTAGAATTCTGCCCCATAACTTCATGAGACTTTGGGGGAACAACTACACACAAACCATAGCATTCTGCCCCTGACACCTCCCAAAGACTCACGCACATTCCTTTCAACAAAACACATCTCAGTCTGTTTCTAAGAGTTATTGATATCCTAACAATTTCAGTATTGCTGAAAAGTTCAAGTCCCAAGTCTCCTCTGAGATCTAAGGCAAATTCTCAGCTGGGACCCTCTCTACAAATGAAAAGAAAGTTAAACATTTTCAACATTCAATGGCACAAGATAAATATTACTATTCCAAAGGGTACAAACAAAGGAAAACAAAACATTGGCCCCAACACAAGTCCAGTCTCCAAAAGGGCAAATGCTAAGTCCTGTATCTCCGTGTGGAACATCCACTGCAACAACTTGTAATGAGCTGTGAGCTGCAAAGGCCTTACGTGGCCCCACCCCAATGCACTTGGTAGCTTCCATTGATTCTCTCTGGGAATGACTTTGCACCCTTCTTCTAGCTTTCCACAAACAATCCACATTTCTGGCTTTCCCCTGAGTTCTTCCACTGCACTTAGGCTTCTCACTCTCTGCTTCACACACTGTCTTCCCAGGGACATAGTCCATGGCATTTCTGGCCTTCTGAAAAGTAGATGGAAACCTTCTTAACCTCAGAACTCCTGAACTAAAACTAATGCCATATGCATGATGCCAAGGTCTGCTGCCAGTTGGAGCAGTAGCTAGGTTTTCTTCTCTCTTGGCTGTAGGGGTACAGTTCCTGGAATGCTGAGCACTCTGAACCTGATTCCAAGGAACAAATTCTCTGTAATGCCGCCATTCTGGAAAATGGTGCTCTGTGGCTTACTCCTCAAAGCAAAACCCCTCACTTTTGCAGTCTTGAGGCTGAAAAGGGTGTAGACTTTCCACTTCTTATCGTTCCCTCAAGCTATCTTTTCTATTCTCCTGTTCCTTCTCAGCAATGGAGACCCTCTCAGCTCTATCTTTGCACTCCACAGCTTTATCAGTGTTTCCTTTCTAGGCAAACTCACATTTTAAATCATGCTTCTGGAGTCTTTGCTCTTGATTCTCAATATAAATATGACTAAAAGGCCCCAAAAATAGCTATGCCACTGCCTCAACATTCAACTGCCTTGAAATTTCTTTTGCCAGATTAATCAGTCCACCGCACCGAATCTCAGTCTCAGGCAAAGTCTCTAAACATGAGCAAAATACAGACAAATATTCTGCCAAGGAATACATGCATCATCTAGTGTACAACAACTAATGTGGTCCTTCTTCCCAATCAGCCTGGTCTTTACAAGCAGGATTTCTATCAGTAGTCTAGTCCTCTGAGCTCTGACCAGAATTTCTCATTCAGAACAGCTGAAGGCATTCCAGGGCTTCTCTTGTAAGTGACACATCCAAACCCTTCCTATCACTTCCTGTAAGCCATTCCCAAAGGTTCATAATCCAAATGGTCAGGTTTAGTCAAAGAAACAACCCATTTCTCTGGTACCAAATTTTGTCTCAATTATTCTCAATGCTGGGACAAAAACACTCAAACACAAAATGAAGGAAGGAAAGGTTTCTTTAGCTCACAATTAGTAGAAGTTTCAGTCCATATTTGGCTGCCTCCAAGGTAAAATTGCACATGGAAGAGGGTAGCATTCATAAGGGTGGAAAATAGCAAAACAGCACAAGCAAAAAGGAAGCATAGCAGCAACAAGGACAACAGAGAACACATCTGTTTCCTTTATGTTATATTCAGGCTATCCACCCCAGGCTGAGAGTAGTGCTCATACCCATAATCCCAACAGCATTCACACCAGCAAGCCCAACATTGGTTTGTGAATTAATCACAAACTATAAGTCTGCCCCATAACTGCATGAGGCTTTTTTGGGGGGAGGAGAATAAGACACAAACCATAACAGGTGCCATCAAAGAATTTTTAACTGATGAATCATGAAATTGTATATATGTCCCAAAATAATGTTAGCCAGGACTAGATTTCAAAAACCAAGAGTGCTTCAGAGAGGAGGACACAAAAACACATAGTTATAGCACTTTGCAAATATCTATTGCAGCTTGGGGTTGGTTTGATTTGTGTCATTCTATAATGTGGACAGCCCATTCTTCCACTGGACTGTGAATTATTTGCAGAAATTTGTATTTTATTCATCTTTATGCTCCTGTGAATTATACATTGCTAGGTCTGCCTACAGGACTTCTCCCAAGGACTCTAACAGGACCTCACCCTCAGTAGAAATACAGCTGAGTGTTTCTCTCTGCACCCATACACCAACTCTTTTGCCACTTTCTCTCTTCTGGGGAATGTGACACTGCCATAGAATTTGGTATTCACCCTAAGAACTTTCCTCTCCCTCATCCTCATTAATTCAGCTCACCCATATATAATGCCCCTCTTTTAACCTACCTCAGGTCTGCCTCCTCTTCAGTTATTATAGTTTATTCAGAAGACTCTGACCAAAGCTTTGTCTAAAAACTGTACCACTTTGCATCTTTCCTCAACACTATTATTCCCAGGGGTGTCATTATAACACAAACATACTTATGCTACTGCCTTGTTTACAATCCTTTTCTGACCCAGATTTGTGTGAATTATCCCAAAGCTCTCCCATGAACTGGCTCTTCATCTGTGTTCAGTCTTCTTCAGATTTCCCAGCTATAGTCAAATAACCTAACTGGAAAAACCTGTGCAAACCACCGAAGTTTAGCACTCTGCACTTAGATACCATCTATACCCTTCATCAGCCTAGAGTTCTGTGCCTTATCCCATTGCCAGCAACTTATCTGCTCAGAAAGCACTCATACAGTCACCACTCCAGTCTCTGGGCTCTGAGAATTTCCCACCAAGCTCAGCTGAATGTTTTCTATTGTTTTTATAACCACTATCTATAGACGTTTCCAAGCCCCTGACAACTCAGTTCCAAAGGCTCTTTAATCATGGGGTCAGATATAGTCACCAGTGGTGCCATTCCCAGCAACAACATATCTCCAAGTCACTTTCCCATTGCTTGGACTCAATACCCAACAGCAAGAGATTAAGTAAAAAGAAGCTTATTTTTGTCTCAGGTTCCTAGTTGGCTAGTGATAGAACAGAAGCATCAGCAGAGCCAGGCCTTCCACTGAGGAAATATGCTCAGGTTATGGCAGCAAAAATGCAACAACAAAAGGGGATAATCAAGGGAAGTACACTCCCCAAGTCATGTCCACAAAAATATGCCTAGATATGCCTCTTCTCCTGAGGCCTCATATCCTGACACTGTGTGTAGCTCTAGGACCCCATGGTTCAGTTACCTTTCAAAAACTGCATATGACTGCATGAGTCTTTGAGAGGACATCCAGGCATAAACTATAAGCACATGAGCATATATGGTTTAGCACTGCACCCAGCATTTAGTATTCAATAGGTACTTCTTTTTTTGGGGGGGAGACTCTATAGGGTGTTCAGGGTCTCACTACTAGATCAGCCTCATAGTGATCTGCCTCTTTACAGCCTCCTAGGAGCTGTAATTATAGGTATGAGCCACCATGTCCAGTCTGAATCACTGTCTCAGTACTCCTCAGGGGAGGAGATGGCATGGCAGGTCCAGGGATTGAACCCCAGGTCTGTGCACCTGCTTGCAGGTACTTTAACCCACTGAGCTATGTGGCCAGCCCTCAATCAGTGTGTCTTAAATATTTGTATAAATTTTTATATAAATATTTTTAAAGACAAAATTATTGGGTGAGCTCTGGAAGATGTTTCTTTATCTTCAAATAGATGAATTCAATAATTTTACCTATAAAATCTGAAGTAGACATTTGAAAAATAGATGTAGGTGTGTGTGTGTGTGTGTGTGTGTGTGTGTGTGTGTGTGTGTGTGTGTGTCCTGATACTATGAACTTTACCATGATATGGTTAAACTGTATACATAAAAAAGAGCTTGGCACTTGACATTGTATGTGAATGCATGTCACATAACTTAAAGAACCACGAATAAGACATAAATCTCTACATTCTCTTTATAAATTTATTATCTCAAGCATTTTATTAGAGGGGACAGAAAGGCTTATTTTCGTCCTATAGCTTTGAAGTTCTCAGGCCATGACATATAGGCCTTGGTGCCTCGTGCCATGGGAAGACAGCACATCACAGTGCAAGAATGTGGCAAGGCACAGTTACATCGTGAGACAAGGAGCAGAGAGGAGACCAGAACCCCACACCCTCTCAAGGACACATGTTGGACAAGCTAGTGGCCTCGCCAGTAGGCTTCAGCTCTCAACAGTTCTACCACCTACTTATTTAACAACTCTGGGACCAAATTTTTCACACATGGGCCTATAGGAGACAATCAATGTCCAAATTATAGAACTTAGCAACTAAAATGTACCATTTACCAAGATTTAGTCTATTTGATTGACTATTGGATAACTAATAACTAATGAGTGTGTTACAGTGACTTATAGTCTTTATTCCCAAACCTTAAAGCTTCATATTGGAAAACTGGGTGAATTACTTTAAGATATTCTAAATGAGATACAATTATACCTTATTGACTAATACAGCACCTGGTATAGAAGAAACATTTGGTAAGTGTTTGTTAATGTTAAACAACTCCTTCCTGCTAATTATGCAATTCCCCTGAGCAGGAAGTGAGTCTTACCAACAATGCAGCCCACCCCCATCCCAGCCAAACCCCATCCACCAAGTCAACCACTTTGTTCAGGCTTTGTAGGACCCACAGGTGTGCTCAAGGGCATTCCAAATTGGACAAGACAGACACATTCTTCAAATAGTATTTGGGTTCATTCCATTACCTTAAAAATCAAGTTCATTGGTCTCTGTAGATAGCAGCCACTATTAAATTGAGCACTCCATTTGACTATTACAGGTACAAATCAAGCATACGTGCACATGAATGCTAGCTTCCATCTGGCACTAGAGACTTAAATGTAAAAACCAAGGTACTGTCTAAGGAGAAGTCAGCCCCAGAATCAGGGAACAGAAAGGGTAAGCTGTAAGTGTTGTTTCTCTGTCTGCAACAGTAATAAGTCTCAAATAGGTGAAGTGAAGCATTATCACTGTTAACTGTTTCAGATCACCATCTGCAAAGAGAACACAACAGAATGGAAATTGCTTTTATAAAGTATTCAATATGAGTTAAACGTCTCATGATATGCAATGGGGCTCTGCAAGATGTGCCAGATGCTATTAAATACAGCAGGCTCTGTGGGAAAATCATGCAAAACACATTCACAAATTGAATTATATTGCAAAGCACAAAGGGCCAAATCCATGAACAAAACCCCCTTACCTTAGTCTGTGGGCATTTTTCCTTGTAACTTTTGGATTTAGATAATGAAAAATAATATAGATTTTTACTCAGCTATACATTTTTATTTTTTTATTTTTCCAAGAAAGTATAGTATTAAAACAGAAAAATTACAAGTGATACAGAATTTCACTTAACTTCAAAACATGCACAGGTACAGCATAAAAATCCATCGGAGTGTGTACCCATTTCTCGTTCAACAAAAGTGAAATTTACGGTTCACATTTGTATTGATTTTATTTAATATACTGCCCCTGATAATATACTGACTCTTGAAAAAGTCACAATAAGAAAGATGTTCAATGGCTAAAAGTAATTATAAGAATCCACAATTATTCTAAAAATCAATTAATAATGAATAGTCAGAAAATTTTTTATCCTGCATGTAGCAACTAATATTTATAAAAATATTTATATTGTCCACAAAATTTTTGCTGTTCAATATTATCTTTTTAAAAAGACTCATCTGTGAGATAGGTAAGTGTTAGTAGATAGATTGGAAACATAAACTAAGGTCCTCAGGAATTAAATTTCATGCCCAAGGGTACAAAGGAACAAGAGTCTACAGCAAAGGGTGCCAGCCAGCCAAGTTTTCTTTGCATGTCTTGTATCTACCCCGCCCAAAAGTACCTCCTCTGCACTGGCTGGTGTGAGGGAGGATGCAGAGGCTAGCCAGAGGCACTGGCAATCCAAGATCTGAGAAGATATCTTTTTATGGATCATCTGGTTGAAAATACAATTTTTCACTTTAAAAAGGTCATTTTTTAAGCTTAAAAACTTCTGCACTAAAGCTGCAATAGGGTTAAAAATACAAAGCATGAAGCTCATGTGCTAAAATCATAAGTAACTGTGGGACATAAGAGCCAGAATAGATTACCCTGAGCTCAAGCCAGGTATAAGGGCAAGAGTGTGAGTTAATGCACCCGAGTCAGGTGCACAGTCCCTGTCCCTGAGAGGACTTCTCCTCAGCATCCAGCTCGCTCTTGGCAGAGGTCTGGTCTTCCTGCCTGGCACACAACTGACACATCAACCCCATCGCATGTAAAAACATTTTGCTCAATCCCATCAATCAAATAGAATTACTTTCTTCAAGGGAAAGTTTGGAAAGTCACAAAATTCTTGGTACTTTTTGTACAGGTAAATAGGAGATTATTTATCAAAGCTATGGACATTTGTCCTTAAGACTTCTTTAGGCTAAGATACTTGATTTTTTTTTTCAATAATGAGGATCAAACTCAGGACCTTATGCTTGCCAAGTAGGCACTTACGCCACTGAGCTAGATCCTTGGCCCAATACTTGCTTATAGACACATAGAGTTGAGCAAGAAGAATTACAAAAATGAACCAACACTTTAATGATATATCAAACCCAGAAAAACCCACCCTACAAGAAATATTGATTTTATTCATTTGTCATAAGCCATTTAATTATGGATGGCAAGTTGGAACAGAGGCTGGTGGGAAGAAATATTGCTTAGGAGATAGTGGCAGCAGCAAAAGGTGCCATGCCAAGGAGACAGAATTGACACGGTGATCAGGCGTTCAATGGTTATGCCAAGTTCAAACTGAGGGGAAGGGGAATCAACAAGGATGGAGATGTCAGGTTGATGAAACTGGCTCGAAAGGGTAGAGAAAGAACCTGTTACATGTGAGTTAACAGACATCAAAGCTATACTGTTAAGATGGCTGTGTGAGGGGAGAGAGAACCCGTGGGCTAAGCCTGTGCTAATCACATTCCAGATGAGCTTCAAAGCCTGAGGAACCACAAGTCAAGCAGAAAAAAACTGATGACTAAGCACGCTGTTAGCTTTGGAGGACCTTCAGTGCTAAGGTTTTTCCTTTATTTTCCCTCCTGCTCCACCAAACATTAAATAGAAAGAAAAAGAGATTTGAGCAAATGAACTCTTGAACACCCTTATGAGCACCCACTGATCTCTGAGTGTATTTTAGTGTTTCTGCACTTACAAGGAAGAACACAGAAGTCAAGCAGGCAGCAAGACAGGAAGAAACTAATGGACAACAATGCATGCATGTGGAGCCATGGGCATGTGTACGTGTACACCACACACACACACACACACACACACACACACACACACTGACCCACAGAAGACACCAAGACTCGATGAACTAACCAGCTACCTGCCCATGGATATTATTTACCAAGCATACAAATCTAGATATACATACACACACATATGTGCTGAAGGATATACAAGGCAGGTACAAGGAAACTGACCTGCAACATAATAAATTATTTCACTATATATTCTATCCAGCCTTTCTACATAATAGGAAGCAGTAAAAAACACACTAAGTGGGTTTTCAAATTATCAGACACAAAAGGTTAAATATGCTTGATTTAAGAAACTCAAAATATAAATAATATAAAAGGTGAAATGAAAGACAGATAATAGGAAACAGGAAAGTAGACATTTTGGAGATAGGATAGAGAAAGGAGGGAAGGCAGGAAAGGGAATAAAAATTATCAGGAATATATGTTTTTCTCAAAACAAATATAATTACTATTTACCGCAAATATAAAATATATGAATCAACTCAAGAATTACAAAATATTACTGACTCTGGCTACCTCATTAATCCCGCCCCACACCTGCCCAGCAAGAATTACTAGCATGAGACAGCAGGGTCGAATCTGCCATCTAGATCCCACCCCACGGCCGCCCAACCAGAGCGACCCACCTGAGACAGCAGGGCCGACTCCGGCAGCCTCCTGGATCCTACCCCCAAGCCCTCCCAGTGAGTGGGAATTTGCATGACTAACCCAGCTTCCCAAATCAGTGAGTGTGTGGTGAATCTCAGGGAGAGCCTTTGGCGTCTTCCCCGTGCCTACCCGGATGCCCACCCCCAAGCCCTCCAAGCCAGTGACTGCCCTGAGACCTCAGGATCCACTCACCAGCAACTCTCCAGATCCCCTGCACCAAAGCCCGCTGAGCAAGTGGGAATTTTGCCGACTCCCTGGGCATCAAAGTTCAGTGAGTGTGTGGTGAGTCTGAGGGAGAGCCTTTGGCTTCTGCCTGCATGCTCTGCACCATCCAGAGCCTCAGTTCTCAAGACATCCTAGCCAGAGACCTGCCTGAGACACCCCAGACAGAACTACCTGGCAACTCCCTATAGCCACGCCCCCAAGCCCACCATGGGAGCGAGAACTTTTGGTGACTCTCCTGGCACCCAATCCACCCCTGCCCAGCCAGGTGAGCATGAGGGAGAGCTTCAGCGCCCCCTAGTGCTCCCCTAAACAGGGACCCAACAGAGGGGAATCACAGGAGCTGCAGCAAAAAAAGAACTGAACATAACACCATAACTGGGTAATCTCAAACTTAATAGACCAGCACCCGAATCTCATTACATACTAAGGCTGCACCAAACGTCTACACCAAAGATCAGAGGTCAGTACTATACAAAATGACAAAGACAGGAGAAAAATGCAATCTCAGTTCTCAAGTCCACCAATAAATGCAGAGGACGAGGACACTAGCTGAGCTGAAATAAATGAATTAACAGAGACGGAAGAAAAGGAACAACAGCAGAAAGGTATAGAGGAACTCAGAAAAGAATTAATGGCTGAAATAAAAAAGAAATATTTGAATACATAGCATCTGAAATAAAGGATCAAATCCAAAAACATCTGGGGGAAACCCAATGCTCACTCAGAACAAGTGCAGAGAACACTATTCCAGCTGAAACATATGAATTAACAGTGTTGGAAGCAAAGAAAAAACAGCAGAAAGGTCATGAGGAACAAAAGGCAGAAATAATTTCCTAAATCAAAAAAGGATTCTTTGAAATCATACCACCTGAAATATAGAAACAATTCCAGACATATACGGAGGAAACCCAATTTGGAAGAAACTCTGCAGAAAAAGAATTAATAGCTACCTCTAAAGAAGACATAAATTAAAAAAATTGAGGAGATCAGAAATAGTATAGAATCCTGGAAAGAGCAACACAGAAAAGAAATAGAATGTATGAAACAGAGTGAAAGAGATATAGAAGAACTTAAAATATTAATCACGAGTCTACAAAACTGCTTGAGTGAAAGCAAAGACAGAGTTTCAGATCTAGTGGACACTGGTACAGCTAGTGAAAATGTAAGAAAGGGTCTCTTAAAAACAATGAGAATGAGGGAAAAAATAATCCATCACATGCAAGATTATGCCAAGATGAACAATGTGAGATGAACTGATATCAATGAGAATGAAGTAGTCAATACAAATGATATAAAAAGAATATGAGCAGAAGTAGTCGCAGAAAACTTCCCAAATATGAGGAAACAAACCAACATTCAGGTAACCGAAACATACAAAATTCCAAATAACTTAAAACCAAGTAACAACAAACCAAGACATATAATAGTCAAGATCCCAGATCCAACACGAGAATATACTGAAAGCTGTTAGACAGAAAAAGCAGATCACATTCTAAGGAAAACACATCAGAATTACAGCCGACTTCTCTATACAAACCATGAAGGCAAGGAGAGCATAGAGCATAGTTCCTCAAGTCCTGTATGAAAACAAATTCCAGCCCAGACTATTATACCCTGCAAAACTCTCTTTCAAGGTTCATGGAAAAGCAAATACTTCCACGACAAAGAACAACTAAACAATCTCATAATGACAAAGCCATCCCTATACAGGCTGCTGAAAGATGTTCTAGAGAGAGACCACAATGACCAGAACTCCATGAATGAGAACAGAAGGAACCAAATAAACAGGAGAGACAATTAAACACAGGTATAAAGGAGTAAACAACAACAGGTAAATACCATGGCAAACATAAGTAAACACATTTCAATCATAACCATCAATTATGGACTCAATTCACCAATTAAGAGAAACAGACTGGCACAGTGGATTAGGAAACAAAATCCAACAATATGCTGCACACAAGAAACACGCTTAACTCAAAAGGACATTCATAGCCGGGCGTGGTGGTGCAAGCCTGTAATCCCAGCACTTGGGAGGCTGAGGCAGGAGGATTGTTGTGAGTTCGAGACCAGCCTGAGCTACAAAGTGAGTTTAAGGGCAGCCTGAACTGCATAGTGAGACCCTGTCTCAAAAAGACAAAAAAAAAAAAAAAAAAGGACATTCATAGGCTCAAAGTCAAAGGATAGAAAACAATACTACATGCCCCAGCACCTCAGAAAAAAGGTGTAGCAATTCTGTTTTCAGACAATCTCAACTTCAAACCAAGAATATTCAATTGACACAAAGAAGGCCACTATATATTGATTATGAGAAAAATTCAAGAGCAAGATGTAACACTCATAAATATCTTTGCACCAAACACAGGAGCATCCAACTATGTAAGACAAATCTTAATGGACATGAAAAATTTAATATCCAAAAGCACAATCTTAACACAAGACCTTAACACCCCCTTATCAACGATAGATCAACCACACAAAAAATTAGCAAGGAAGTAGCAGAACTGAACCAGAGCTTGGAACAAATGGACCTGGTGGACATGTACAGAGTGATCCACACAACCACAGCTGAATACACATTTTTTTCAGCTGCACATGGGTCATTTCCAAAATAGATCACATACTAGTACAGAAGTCATGCTTAACTATATGCAAGAAAACAGAAATTATCCCATGCATATTATCTGACCACAGTGCAATGAAACAGAAAATAAATGATGAAAGAAACCAGCAAAACTCGCTAAATTCATGGAAGTTAAACAACACCCTACTTAGCAATCAATGGATCACAGAAAAAATTAAACAAGAAATTCAACAATATCTACAGTTCCATGAAAATTCAAGCACAACTTACCGGAATCTATGGGATGCGATGAAAGCAGTTCTTAGAGGGAAATTCATAGCTATAAACTCACACATTAGGAAAATAGGACAGGAACAAATAAACACCCAATGTTGTATCTCCAACATCTAGAAAAAGAAGAACAAACAAAACCCAGAGCCCAAAGATGGGAAGAAGTCATAAAGATTAGAGCAGAAATTAATTCAAGGTACAAATTACCACAACTGAACCAAGAAGATACAACAACTCTCAGTAAGCCAATAACAGCTAATGAAATACAAAACATAATAAAAAGCCTACTGACAAAGAAAAGTCCAGGTCCTGATGGATTCACAGATGAATTCTACAAGAAATTTACAGAAGACATAATCCCTACACTCCTCAAACTCTTCAATGAAATTGAAAAGGAAGCAGTCCTCCCAATATCATTTCTGGAGGCAAGTATTATACTGATTCCAAAACCATGGAAAGACACAGCTAAAAAGGAGAACACAGGCCAATCTCCCTTATGAACAGAGATGCAAAACTATTCAATAAAATTCTAGCAAATCATCAAGAAGATCATACACCATGACCAGGTAAGATTCATCCCAGGGATGCAAGGATGGTTCAATATTCAAAAATCTATAAATGTAATACACTATCTTAATAGACTGAAATCTAAAAACCACATGATTATCTCAATTGATGCAGAGAAAGCTTTTGACAAAGTCCAACACTCATTCATGTTCAAAGTCCTACAGAAAATTGGAATAGATGGACTCTACCTTAACTTGATAAAAGCCATCTATGACTACACAAAAGCTCATATAATCCTAAATGGGAAAAACTGAAATCTTTCACTCTTAAATCAGGTACAAGCCAAGGATGTCTGCTATCACCCCTCCTATTCAATATCATTTAGGAATCATTAGCAAAAGCTATTAGAAAAGAGGGAGAAATAAAAGAAATAAGAACAAGTAAAGAAGTTAAATTATCACTATTTGCAGATGACATGATACTTTACTCGGAAGACCCCAAAAATTCCACCAAAAAAACTACTAGAACTGATATGGAAATTCTGTAGCATAGCAGGATACAAAGTCAATACTCAAAAGTCAATAGCATTCCTCTACACAGATAACAAGCACACTGAAAGTGAAACAATAGAAACAGTACCTTTTACATTAGCACCGCAGAAAATGAAATACCTTGGAATTCACTTAACCAAGAAAGTCAAAGCCCTTTTCACAGAAAATTGCAGTACTCTAAGAAAAGAGATTATAGAGGATTTCAGAAAATGAAAAGATATTCCATGCTCATGGATAGGAAGAACCAACATTGTGAAGATGGCCAAAAATTGCTGTACAGATTTAATGCAATCCCTATCAAACTACCACCAACATACCTCCCAGACGTAGAGAAATCATTTCTAAAATTTATTTGGAGCCACAAACGACCTAGAATAGCAAAGGCAATCTTGGCCAATAAAGACAAGGCAGGAGGCATCACAATCTCTGACTTGAAATTATAATACATTTCTATTTGTATTTCTTCTTTTGATTTCTTCAGATAACTCACTATTATTGTGTAATGCTGGACTGTGTTGGATTGTGTTGCCGAGTTCAGGCACATAAATTGGTTTAATGACAATGAAATGCCCATCTGTGACAGGTCTAGACAAAAAAAAATGGGTATACAAAGGAAGAATCATGATGTGTGTGTATAAACAATACAGTTAGGATAATTATCTGTGCTTCTGCATAATTTTATGAGAATTAAGATTTGCATTAATAGTGGTTGGATAAGATATTATATCAGCTTCTAATACTATGGACAACCACAAGGAAAATAACATGGTAGAAAGTATTAATTATTGAATCTGTGATATAATTCAGCTATAAAAATTAAGATATATAGCTACACTCTCTTAACTCACTGACTAAAAACATCTGCTATAATAATGTCTGTAAGTATAATATCATGTATGCACCTTGTTCGACACCAAAACATTATGAAAACATTTTGCAATATATTAATTTATCAAATCTGTCCTGTTAATTTGTCTTGAAACTGTCTCATTGCATTATTTCTTTTTAATAGAAAGAAGAAGGAGGAGGAAGAGAAGAAGAAGAAATTATAGTACAAAGCCACTGTGATAAAAATCAATATGGTATTGGCAATGAAATAGACCTGAAGATCAATGGAATAGATTAGAAGATGAAGAAGCATCTAAGAACACACTCAGCCATCTGATCTTCGACAACGCGTCCAAACAAGCCTACTGGAAGAAAGATAGCCTCTTTAACGAAAGGTGCTGGAGAAAACACTGGCTTTCTACATGCTGAAAACTAAAACTGGACCTAGGTGTATCACCATGCACTAAGATAAAGTCAAAATGGATTAAAGATCTAAACATTAAATCAGAAACACTCAATCTCCTGGAGAAAGTAGGGAGAACTCTTGAAGACATAGGGGTAGGCAAAGTGTTCATGAACAAACATGTATTTGCACAGGAAACACTTGAAAGAATCAACAACTGGGATCAACTCTTCTTGAGGAGTTTCTCCACATCAAAAGAAATTGTCAAAAAAGTGAAAAGACAACCCACAAATTTTGAAAAAATGGCTAAGTAATAAGCAATCAAGCAAAGGTCTGCTGTCTAGAATATATAAAGAACTAAAATATAACAGGGCCCTCATCTTTAAAGACCCAATTCAAAAATGGGCATCTGAGATGAATACACACTTCTCAGAGGATGAAATTAAAGAAGCGAATAAATATATGAAAAAATGCTCCACATTGCTAGCCATCCATGAAAGGCAAATAAAAACAACACTGAGATATCATCTCACTACAGAAAGAATGGTTATCATAAGGAAATCAACCAACAACAAATGTTGGAGAGGTTGTGAGAATTTAGACTGGTATAACCATTGTGGAGATCAATGTGGAGACTCCTCAAAAGAGTAGGACTGGAAATCCCATTCAAGACAGCTATCCGCCTACTGGGAATTTTCCCAAAGGAACTGAAAACATTTTATCATAGTGATATATGTGTACCTATGTTTATAGCCGCACAATTTGTGATAGCAAAATCTTGGAAACAACCAAGATGTCCATTACATGAGGAATGGTCTAAAAAGATGTGGTATTTCTATATAACGGAGTATTACTCACCTATTAAGAATGAAAAGCTTGAAGTATTTATATTGAAGTGGATGCCACTTGAACATATACTCGTAAGTGAAATAAACCAGACACACATGTTCAAATATCATATAGTCTCCCTAGTATAAGAAATCAAAAGAAAAAATACAAATAGAAATGTACAACAACAACTAAAAATAATTGAGTCAGATAGTTAGGGCAAACTGAATGGCATATGCTGCAGGACACTAATCAGCTTTTCTTCTGGGTGATTAACAACCTAAGTTCACAGATCAAAGTTGGAGAAATAGAAGAGCCGCTAGGTCAGCCAACATTTTGGCCCTAGCCTTTCAAGGTCAGTGAAGACTCAGGACATAGGAGAACCTGTACTGCAACATCATGAAACTCAGTTGAGCCCCAAATTTTCTGAATAAGGAGATTATGGAGCCACAGAGGAAAGAGATTGAAGTTCTATAGTGTGCCTGGGGAGAGTCACATGGAGAGAAAAGTTTCTCTCAGGCTCTCACAGAGAGAAAACTGGTCAAGCATTGGCCCTGACTCATCCACATGGGTGACACAGACAAAGGATCTGCAGAGTAAAGTACAGAATTACAAGATAAACCCTGAGGGGACTTCACTGACCTCATCAGAAACAAAAGCTAGATCTTTTAGTATATAGGTCTTGCTCTATCTCAGTCTTAACATCCAGCAGAAAAGTATAAAAATGAGGTATGTAACATGGGGCCATAATAATAAGTTGAGCTGTAAATGGCTATAGTCAACAAGTTCTTCACATAACTCACTATTATTATGGAATGCTGGACTATGTTGGATTGTGTCTCCGAGTTCAGACAATGGAGTGCCCATCTTTGACAGGTCTAAACAAAAAAGGGGGATACAAAGGAACAATCATGATGTGTGTATGTATCAACAGTACAGTCAGAATAAATATGCTGTCCTTCTGCATAATTCTATGAGAAGCAAGATTTGTACTAATAGTGGTTGGATAAGTGTTGGCTTCTAGTACTATGGACAACCACTAGGAAAATAACAAGTTAGAAAGTATTAATTATTGAATCTGTGATACAATTCAGCTATAAAAAATTAGGATAAGTATATAGCTACACTCTCTTAACTCACTGATTAGAGACATCTGCTATAATAATGTCTGTAATTATATCATGTATGCACCTTGTACGATACCAAAACATTATGAAAACATTTTGCAATGCATTAATTTATTGAATCTGTCCTGTTTATTTGTCTCGAAACTGTATCATTGTTATTTTTCTTCAATAAAATAAATAAAAATAAAGATAAAAAAATAAAAATAAAAAAGGACTAACAAAAAAAAACCACTCCCATATTTCTTCATAGAACAGTTGTCACCAGGTGTCTCCAAAAATTGCCGATTCCATCCGTTTTCAATGCCTTTGACATATCAGTCATCTCCTCTGGAGATTCAGTCTCACCATTCTGAAGCTCTCAGTTTCCAAAATCACCACCACCAGGAAAGTAATGATATATTGACTGGAGTTTTTGAGCAAATCTTAGCACCTCTTATAGCCATATGCTAGTCATCTAAACAATGTGACAAAGAAATTGCAGAGGGCAACTTATGATAATATCCACTTTATAGACAGGAAAAATTAATGTCTGATATAACTTGTTGAAGCCATCCACTGAGTCACAGAATAAGATAAAAATATCACAATTCTCAACTGGCTTTGGGTATCATGGACTTGAACAACTACATCTTTTTCTTTTCCTTTGTAAATGGATGTTTGTTTTGCTTTGTTTTCAGAAAATGTTAGTAAGCAAGTAAGCAGACTTGATTCAGATATAGGCCAAGATTTTTCTCTTGCTATTGGAGATTTTGTCAAATCTATGCTTATAAAAAGTAAAATTTCAGTATGAAGACAATGTTAATGTTTTCATGAAAACAAATGGTTGACAGTATAGAGCTTCACTGTGGGTCATGTTACTAATAAATACATATTTCAAGTAAAAAAAGAAAGAATTACAAAATACTTTGTGGCGATTCATACAGTGCCATGATGACTTTCACCCTAATTTACTGAAAGGAATTTTATAAAATAGAATATGGATTTCTGCAGAAAGTGCAAGGGAAATAGGAAGGGAGGGCTTGCAGGCTAACTCACCTGAACTGGGCTGCTGTTGGGATTCAGCACCACTTCCTGCACCCAAGAGTCCCCACCTCCCAGCATTCTTGTCATGCTCCACCCAGGAAGAGCACTTGAGCAGAGGTGGAAAGCACTCCACCCCGTGTTCCCCTACCATGGGGGAGGCCAGGTGAGGGCTTTAGCAGACGCGCTCTGCTTCTGGTGAGCTGCCATGTGTGCTGGACACTGTTCAACTGCATTCACTTCCTCAGTACCCTGCTGGGTTAAATCTTATCCTTAAATGTATGGAATTGTTTATATTTTGCTAACTTCCTCAATGACATGAAACTTCACACACAGCATTCTTCTGAGAGACAGAGAATGAATTTTTAGGAAAAGCTCATTAGAATCACTTTTCTCAAGCACCTCCCTCTCCCACCTAATTTATCAGCACATCCTCTTACCGCTCTTTCCAAGTGAGTTTCCACAAGCACCTCCTGGTCTCCTGTTGACAATCCAAGGTGAGCTGTCACAGTACTGTGCTTCCCAGGCCCCACCCACTCCCTATGAGCTTGGCCTCAGTCCTGTTTCACCTTCAGCCCCTACCAGCTATCCTGGTAAGCAGCCACCATCTTTCACTTCAGGTCCGAAGCCCATATCCAGTGCTCCCATGGCTCGCTGTCCCCAGTCAGTGGGCACTCTGCAGAGCACACACTTCTCTGGTTGGACTGCAGTCCCACCCATCACGGGCACCCCAGGTGCGCACAGCCTTCGCACCTTCCCCTGCCAGGGTTGCCACCGTCGCATTACTCAACACCACCACATTGCAGGGACAGCTCAAGGCTTTGCTTTTCTATGAAGCCGTCACACAAATGAAAACTCCATCTTCTGAAATGAAAAATTTAAAATTACCAGAGAATGTTTGTCTGATCCAGCCTGAAGCACTGGCCAGAGACTTGGAAGCTGAATGCAAGGCTGATGTTCTAAACTCTTCCATTTGGGGAAAGTGTCTTAGCAGATGCTAAAGGGTAGCTGCCACTCCAACTCATCCAGAGTCTATTTCATCAAAAAGATAATCTCCATTCAAAAAGCTCCTTTCTCAAGCCTCGTGTGACTTCCCTTTTGGCCCAAAAATCTTTACTCAAATGTCACCAGCAAGAGAAGCCATTCTATGACAACTCTCTCAACAGGATCATTGCCCTCTGTCTCTGTCCCTTTATCTTCCTTCGTTTTTCCTTATACACATACATATGTATGTATGTATAAGAGATACTTCTCTTACATATGCATCTGTTTACTGTCCATCATTCTGAAAGAGAAGCCAAGCGCTTCCATAACCACAGCCTTCATAATATTGAAAACTATGCCAAACTCACAGTAGAGGCTCAGGGAAGATTTGCCCAATGAAAATGTGAACTCTCCTATTTCAGTGTCTCAAAGAATGTTTGGCACAGGCTGAATTCTTGAGTTCTAAGGCTCAAGTTAGGTTCTACAATTAGGAAAGCTTGGTCTCTAAAAGCATGTTACCAGTAACGAATTGATGAAGTCAAATTTAGAAGTTGTTTTTCTTTTTATGACATTGTAGTCATTTTGATGTGACACTGACATGGTTCTTGTTATGTTGTTTCCTTTTTATAACACAATTTGCATAATTTAAGGACAACTCTGTGAGATTTACACAATTGAAGGCAATGTCAGAAAAATGTCGTTTCAAGAGTCATGATTTGCATTTGCCACCAGCAGATGCCTTTTTACTATGCCTTATAGTCCATCCTGGGAAGGGAATTAGGAGCAAATACTTAAATATTCAGATGTGTAACAGTGGCCTGGGTCCTCCTTTACCTACTTCAGCAACACTCAGGAACATTTTGGACAATTACAGAATTATAGGCTGCCCAGTCTTTCTAGTTATATTTTATTTAAGTGGGCCACTTAAGGATCTAAAGTAATTCATTATGTCTCTTTTTGCACAAAATTGATTAAATTTTCATCTTCTGAAGATAAGTGTGACCATACAAAGTGATGCTGAAATGTGGTTAGAGCAAGGAGCTAACTAGTCTCAACTAACAAGTGACAAGAACAGGGTGGAGGGAACAGAGCTGGTTAGAGATTTGTACAGTTCCAGCCAGGCCCAGGGTCACACACCTGTGATCTGAGCACTTGGGAGATTGAGGCAGGAGGGTCACTGTGAGCATGAGGCCAGCCTGAGGTACAAGATAAATTCAAGCCATGTCTAAAATATGTAGTAAGACTGTGTACCAAAAAAAAAAAAAAAAAAAGTTTTGTGCCCTTCTCCGTAATTCCAAAATAGGTCCAAGCCTAGCAGCATGATTCACAGACAAATACTGCCACAGTTTAATGGCATTTTCAAAACTCTATGAATAAGTTAAGAAGCAGGTATAGAAAAATCATGTTAAATAAATAAAAGTGCTCAACATAGCTAAAGCTTCCTAATTACAATAAGACTAGAATGCAGTTATGTTATAATTAAAAGTCAGTAATTTATCTGAACATTAATAAAACATAAGAGTTTAGCTAAATTAACAAATCCTTGTTTAATTGTTCCATAAATGCAACAGTGACTCATGCTATTAATAGATTAACAAATCCCTCCATCCATCGTAAGATAGTCACATGCACCTGCACACACACACACACACACACACACACACACACACACAGCACTGCTGTCACAAATACTCCCATAGAGGGCAGGTGCCAAGGGGACAGACAGCATTACATTGACACCAACGTTTATTTCTCTGTGAGTCAAGGACTTTTCTAACTAGCATTCAGTTTACTGTTGTATATCTAAAAGGGCCTAGGCATGACAGAAAGAGTTGCTGGACACCACCACAAAGAGCAGCCAGATCTTAAGACAAACAAGCCAAGGGGTGTGGAAGGATCTAGCCTTACATAGGTCAGTAGACTTTACCATGGTAGGATGTTCTACAAGAAAAGAACGCAACACTATAAATACAGAATTGTTGATTGTTAAATACAGTTTATACATGACTGGGAAAATAAATCTCAGTAAATTATGCAACGTAAATCTGTGCAACTGCATTGAGGACAGCAATGTGTAATAGTGCAACCATGGTCAAATACCTTTCATCTTCTTTTATTTTTTTTTAAATTTTGTTTTATTGAACTACAAATGTCAATCAGAGAGTTTCAAGACACCTTAACCATACAGATTCGATAAATTAATACATTGCAAACTGTTTTCATAACGTTTTGGCATTGTACAAGGTGCATACATGATATTATATTTACAGATATTATTTTAGCAGATATCTCTTATCAGTGAATTAAGAGTGTAGCTGTTTATCTTATTTTTTATACCTGAATTATATCAAAAATTCAATAATTATTTTCCTAGTGGATGAACGTAGTACTAGAAGCCGACATAATATCCTGTCCAACCACCATTAGTGCAGATCTTGCCTCTCATAGAATTATGTAGAAGGACAGCTATCTATCCCAACTATGTTCTTTTAAATATGTACCATTTCTAATGTTTTATCCATTATTATTATACTCTTTTTAAATACCTATATATGGTAATCTGAACAGCTGCATATGACAATACATAATATAACAATTGTTAACCTTTTATTTTTGTTTTGAATTTCTGTACCACTTGTATTGCTTTATATTGCTTTGTTTCTGTCTTCGTTTTTGTTATTTGCTGTTGTCTTTATTTTTCCTCTTTAAGATAAAAAATTAAAAATAAATTAAAACTTAAAAAAGAAATTATACAACGTAATCCAATAAATTAAGCACAAAGAAAAAAACCCAACAAGACTAATGTTTTTATTAACCTAGTACCTAGCATACTCCAAAATACTTTCTCTTCAGTTCTTGCTGGTGTCCCTGGGTCACTTCTTTATAAGACAAAAATGTTTAATATGTTCTTTATGGAGATAAGAATGATAGTACAGTCTTTTCTCTAGCACAACTAATTGATGTTGCCTTACAAATATATTCCTGTCAAGAGAGAGCTTCCATTTTGCCTCAGCATTGATAAAACGAAATTTCCTTATGCTATTGTACACATGATGAAATTCTCACAAACTGGCCTCTGGCTCTATCTTACTCTGTTACTAAAACAGAATGACATAGACTGAGTAACTTAAAAGAAAATAAGTTTATTTAGCTTATGGTTCTGGTAGCTGAGAAGTTGTCACAGTGGTGTTGCCTAGCAGAGACATGGCCAGAAAGTGGCAAGGTGAGTGGACAGAAAAGAGACAAAGTAGGAGGAGTAGACTTGTTCCATACTAGACATCCACTGTCCCTATATATAACTCACTCTTGGAATGATGACATCAGCCTTCTCATGAAGACTATGGCCCCATGACAGAAACACCTCCCAGTAGGCCCCATTGCCCAAAACCAGTCCCTTGGGAATCAAGCTTCCTATGTGTGGATTCTGGGAAATGAGCATTAAAAACATAGTGAGTTTCACACATTGCAAGTAATGCCATACCATCACTACCATAACATAGCCACCCTGCAATTTGTCAGTGTTCCCAGTTGTTTCCACGCTTTAAGAGCTGCAGTATCTGATCATAGGTGGAAAGGACTGTGGAGGTCCCATGAAGCTAAAAGGAAACATATTCTCAGCTCACTTCACCCTTCAGATATCTCAGAATTGTTTAAGGACACTCCAGTACTGCTCAAGATAAAGGAAGTGTGTGCAGAGAAGGTGGAGTGCAAACAGGTAATGGCTTTCACTGAGGTTAAATGTCTTAAGTGTATATATGTATATATATATATATTTTTTTTTTTTTAAATGCAGCCAAACACACACTTATGACCTCTTTCAAAGTCTTACAAGTGACAGGCCTGAAGAGCTTCACACTACAACTGTATCATTCAGAAGCTGAAGATTAGAAAACAAATCCTAAAGCTGGGGCCGAGACTGATCAGAACTGGAACAGCACAGGAAGTCTGCAGCACACTTCCTCCTCTACCTCACTACGACCTGCTCTGCCCAGGCTGCCCAAGTATCAGACCCAAAGAGCATCCAGACTGCATGCAGAGAATAAAATGTTAAATTGTGTTATACTACCATTTTATACGTAAGGATGTAAAATGGCAAATTTATATGAATCCACCTTATAAAAATTACTCAAATTTAATGAATTCTTATTGTATGCTGTGGGACTAGCATTTATAGGCATGGATTGGATTATATCCTCTCAAAAAAGATATGTTGGACATCTAAACTCCCATATCTCAGAATGTGATCTTAGCTCTAAATGGAGTATTTACAGATGTAATCAAATTAAGATGAGGTCATTAGGCTAATTCACTGTGACCGGTGTCCTCATAATAAGGAGAAGTGTGGACACACATAGACATTGATCAAAGGGAATGCCATGAAGAGACATGGAGATACATCCACAAGACAAGGCTACTAGGAGACAGGAGAGAGAAATGCACAGGACCTTCCTGCATAACCCTCAGAAGGAATAGATTTCGCTGATGCCTTCACGTCTGAATTGCAGCCAGACATTGAGAGAGAATATATTTCTGTTTAAATTCCTCAGGTTGTAGTATTTTTTTTGCAACAACTCCAGGAAACTAACACCATACAAATACCGCCTCCTCAAATCATCACTATGTTCCATAACTTGGGTATTGTTATTGTTGCATTCATCTCAGATGGAAACTGAGGGTCAGAGAAACTGTAACACTGCTCAAGGTCACAAGAGGTGGAATTGGTCATTGAGCCCCCAGAAGTCTGGCTCCAAGCCCAAGCCCATGACCATCATGTAATGCCAGCCCTGTAGGGTTATTTTTGTACTCAGTCATTATCATTTGTAATTAGCAACATGCATGGGTAATATGAAAAACATTTAATTCCTTAAAACTTCTGAAATGCTACTTCTTATAACCCCACTATTTTCCAGACTGAAAAATCTCATTATTTGAAAATAACTGGCAGGGCCAGCCAGATAGCCCGGCAAATGAAAATACCTGCTTAGGCAGAGCACAGGACCTGGGGTTCGATCCACACCACAGACCATGCTGGTCCTGCCACCAGGGTGCACTGAGACAGTGATTGAGACTGGGTGCCGTGGCACACGCCTGTAATCCCATCACTCTGGAGGCTGAAAACAGGAGGGTCACTGCGAGTCTGATCTACACAGTGATGCCCTATAGACCCTGCACTAAATACATAAGAAAGTAACTGGCACAAAAAAAGAGGTGAAGCCCTCCAAATGAAATCAAAGACCAAAATTAGTCAGGGACAACACTAAGAATGTAGCTTTTAAGGTCACATTTTGAAGGAAAACTAAGTATTAGTGTATGGACTATTAGGGTGAATAAAAGTGAATAGTTGAGGGATCAGTTGCACCAAATTTCCAATAAAGTTATCTGATACCCTTTATATCACATTTGATTTTCACAGATTAATTATAAAGGTCATTTGGGGGAAATATATATGAAATTATTGATTTCCTAGTATCAGCTCTTATTTTTGGACCTGGCAAATTTTCTTATCAGGAGAATCCATGTATTCATTATCCCTATTGAGTTTTTCTTCAGCAATCAAGTAGAGTAACTCTCCAAAAATGTCAATTTTAAAGGCTCTGAGTCACTTTATGAACTTCATGTATGCTTGCCCATTTTGCAAAACCTGTGCTTTCACCTTGCAGTTTAAAATACATGGTCATGTCAGGTGTTTACAATTTGATCCCGCCATAGAGATGTGATCCAGAAATACACTGACTCCTTGCAGCACCTAGATGAGATGAAAGCTGAGAGATGCTGTGTCTTGTACAGATAAATATTGAAATGAGAACTGATATTATATACTGTGACAAAAATATGGTTTCCCAGGCAACTTCATAGTGTTTGGGAGTCACAGTAACTTCAGAATGTTTCCCAGTAACAGTACTCTAATAATTTCCCCACACCCCTTCACCAAAACAGACCACCCACATTTGCTTAAAACATAATTTCCCAAAGTGCATTCAGGTACTATAACTCCCAGAGAAATTATTTAGATATATAGAATAGAAAAAGAGAGGAAATTTGCAGATGAGCACATTTAGGAAACTGACTTAAATACAAGTAAATGAATTTAAATGCTGCAAGATTTTCCTGGGACTACAATACACCAATAATGTACATTTTGAGTTTCTGAGAGCTAGATACAATATCACATCATATATTTGCTGATAAACTGTATTGTATATATCGTATTGCATTGTATATATTCTGTATTTGATGGTAAAACTGTCTTTTCTAACATTTAATAAGGTCAATGTTCAGAAGAGCACACAGAAAACTGATTTATGTATATCTGGCACAAGATTATACTTAGTAAATTTAGGGTAAGGAGTCTTAAATTCTGACACTGAGACTTCCAAATTAGGCTGTCCTCAATCTCTTTTGTCAAATAAAACTGCATTTAAAATAGTTTTGAGATCACAACAATGGGGTTTCACAAGAAAAACACTAGATTAAAAGGAGAACTTATACAGTCCTTGTGTATCAAAGGGTTTGCTTTCATTGTACAGAGGGACAAGCTGCTTAGTCCCCTCAGGTCCTTGGCAATACAAGAATCCAGAATCAGTGAAAAAGGGTGACTCAGGGTATTAACACATGCTAAGGACAAGTTGGGGAGGACCTAGTCAAACCAGTAATTTCAGAAGTCATGGAATTGAAAACATGAGATATCTTACCTCCTTAAGGCCTGGTCTAGCTTGTACCAGCATGTGGATGCCAATAGGTCAATTTAAGATATTAAAGAAAAAAATTCTTGCCAAGACTTAGGGAAGAGTAAAGGTGCAAGGGGCAAGGGGAGAAGAGGTATTGATATGAAGGACGGCAGGGGACTGTGCAGGATGTCAGGGCCTCAGCTCTCAACTAAAGCAGTTGAGAAGCGAACTAATGCTGGTAAAAGTGTTCCTGTCTGCAACATCCCCAGCAAACCAAAAGAAAATGTGCCAGTGCTTCAGTCATTTATTCTACAGATAGCAAAGGTTCTATGTTAGTATGTTATTAAAAAGTCATTAATTTTAAAACTTCATATCTCTTTTTTTGCCTGTCATTTATTTATCATTTTTTGCCCTGCTCATATCCTCAAGGAGGTGAATTGTCGTACATTATTAAATCATATAGAAAAATCCGAGGTAAAAGACAGATCAAAACTAATTAAGAGGCAGGCATCTGGGTCTAATTAGTCACTGCCACTGCACACTCCAACAAGATTTCTATTAGCTCACACTGGTTTCTAGAAAAAGGAAGCAATCAAGTTCATGGAAAAGAGGTTAATTTATTTTCCAGGTACTATATTCCAAGAAGATTATATTGCCTACATGTTCATATAAAAGGCAAAGGATAAGGAAACTGTTCACCTCTGCTAGTGGCTCCAGCCCATCATTTTATTTTTCCTTCTGGCCGAATTCTGTGTCACAACTTCTTATAGAAGTTTCTGTGGCCTGATGTTCACCTGTTTCATGCTGCAGAATTTTCAAGAAAGAGTTACAGGTTAAGGGAAACTGCCAGCCTCCTCTTCCAGCTCTGCAAAGTGACACTTGGGTCTTCAGATTTCTTTCATTTAAGAATATCTCTATGTATTTGTCAGTTTTGCATTACTATAGCAAAATACCAGAGATAACTAACTTGACAAGAAAAAAAAAAAGTCTTATTTGGATTCACAATTTCAACGGCAGAGCAAAAGGCTCAGCCATTTGAACAAACAGAAGTCCATCAAGGCTCCATCAGCTCTCTTCTTCTTTCCCTTTCGTTGCATCCAAGCTACAAGCCTGCTGCTTGGCACCACTCACGACCTGGGTGGGTCTTCATGAATCAGTTTGCTCCCCTACATGCTAACTGTCTCGGAAAACACCCAGCAGACATACCTAACACTGTGCTCTAGTAATCATCTAGGTGCTCCATGATGGAGCCAAGTTGGCATTTCATGATTAATGGTGACAGCTGTGAATGAAGCTGAGGTTGCTGGGTCATCATGAAAAACTAAGGGGCTGGTGAGATAGCTCAGTAGACTAAGCACCTGGTTAGGCAAGCACAGGGGCTGGGATTTGATTCCTGGCTCCACACACCATGCTGGTCCCACCCTGGGGTGTGCAGAGCCAGAGACCAAGTCTAGGCAGGATGGCCCACGTCTATAATCCCAGCACCGGGGAGGCTGAGAATAGGATTGCTATGAATCCCAACTGTGTAGTGAGACCCTGTATCAAATACAGGAAAGGAAAGAGAGAACAAAACAAGACAAGACAAATTCAAGAAGAAAGAAGCACAGCACAAACTTAAGCCTGATTACTTTTTTGTGTTGTTTGCATCAGGAATTTCATACAATTAGGTTGTAATTGTACAGGTTTTTATTTTTTTACTAAAGCAACAGATACTCTTAATATGAATGTTCCCTTAATACCACATCAATAAAGCTACATGAAAAATTTAAACCATCATCCTTTTCACACTCACAGGATACTCTGCTGTTTTCTTGCATTAATTCAGTCCATCTTAAGACCTTATTACCCCATCATGTCCATTTGGAAGAATTTGAAAAACTGAAAGACATATATTTAAAATTGTTGTGAGTTTTTCTTTCACTGTGTACTCAGTAAAAGATTTAGAAATGCATAAAAATGGAGGAATAAAATTTCCCTTGAATTTTCAAATAAAAACTCAATTAATTAAATTGTTGGTTAGTTTTAGAATTAACATCTCTGAAAACAGTCCAAGTATCAGTAAGTTAGAGTCAATTAAAGAGAAATCTCTGAGTCTTTGATAGCAGATACAAATCCGAGGTCCTTCTAGGAAGAAGAAGCCTCGTTCTCATCTTTATGGACTGGCACCCCAGAACCACATCTAGGGTGGTCTCAGGAAGGCCTGGAGTGGGCCTTCTTAACCACAATATTGTTGAATCTTAGCATCAGGTTTGCCATCCTACTAAAGGCACACTGTATGTCAATAGTACCCTTGCCCAAGTATGAAAAGCAAAACTACTAAATATCCCTTGAGAGTGGGGAGAACAACCACTGCTGAGAGTCAGGCATGGAATAAATGTAGGGCCAAAGCTCTTCCTAGAAGCCACTCACACACTGCTCTGGCTCCGATCTGACCCTTGCCCCCAAATCTCATGCATTCAGAGATGAGGCTTTTGGAAGGTGACGAGATAATCAAGACTCTAACTTAATCTGTGGATTAATCTATTAATGAGACCATAATGTGAGTTCATGCAAACAGAAGGTAGCTGAAGGCAGTGACCATGGAGCTGTGACCTTAGGGACTGTGTCAAGTTCCTGGGCTCTTCCTCAGAGCTCTTTTCCTTCTCTACCTGCCACCAGAATAGCAGCTTTACTCTGTCCTCTGTTGTGCACTTCTGCTGTGAAGTTTCTGCTGCATCACAGTTTTAAAACCAAAGGGGCCATCTGACGATTGATCAGCTGAAAGTTCTGAAACCCTGAATGAAAATAAACATCTACTCATTTCAGTTGTTTTGCTCAGGCATTTTGCCACAGTGAGGAGATGACTGACACAAGTACTAAGAGAGATTTTATATTGTTACCACAAACTTCTGAGCTAAATAACAAAAAATTTTTTTTTCATTTGTGTTTTTGGTATGGAGTCTCACTACGCAGCTCGTACTCATAGTGATCCTCCTGTTTTCAGACTCCCTAGCGCCGGGATTCCAAGCCAGCACTGTCACCAGATCACTGCTCCCCAGGGTCGGGGCTGGCACAGCATAAAAAATTATTTTTGTATAAAAATCTTCTCAATTATTTCTTACTGGTTGGCTGTCTCCATAATTTTAGAGTCTCAACATGGCTTCAGGAGAATTACAGGTTTTATATATCTCTAAATTCTTATGAGTCTACCAAGATTTTAGCTGCCATAGGTATCCCTCAAGAACCACAGAAACACTCTATAAAGTACCTAGAGCTTCATGTTTTATCCAGAATTTCCACATGTATCACTTAAGTCTAAGTGAGCTGCTCGTTTAGAATTGCACAGTTAGCACAAAACAAAGCTCATCTCTGAGAAATCTTGGTCAACCACAACAATTTTAGTATTTGGATAGTTAAATTGTGACTCTTGCTAATGCCGATCAGCAGTGAACTCACTGGTATTTTACAGCCGTCTCAGCAGGAGAGATTAAGATTATGTCATCCCCATGGCAGTTATATATCTCTTCCTAGTTCCTGTGATAGGCAAAGAGGCATTGAAATTAAATATGGCATTACTCTATAACACATAAATTAGATTTTGAGCTGTCCGAAGGCATTGCATTCCCAGATAGATATTGACAATAGTACTGTGAGTTAGACTTTGATAAACATGAATAGCTTGGCAAGTATGATGAGGTACAATAAACGCCTGTCTACATATTGGGGACTAGTGAAACCACAATGATCCTTGAGAAAAGTTTTAGGTTATTCTTAATCATTTTGTTAGTGGCCTAAAATAGCACTACAGCAATCAATACTAAACTAGTTTTGTGTAAAATCTAGACCATTTTAGGATTAGGTTAAGCACAAAGCTACAATTTACATAAATGTCCCACCAAGTATTGACTGTAATTTGTGAGCAATCCAGATTGCCTCCACCTACCCTAACAGAACATTACCTGAAGAGTTAATTTAGCAATGATTGAGTCCTATTCCTCGGGGGAGGCCCTAAACTCTGTGGGACAGAAAGAAATAACCTCCTGAGATACTTTTAAAATGAATAAAGGGTTTCTAACATGCAGTTGATTTTGCAGCATTGAAATAATAAGAGGCCAGAAGCATACAACAGTAGGTCCAAGTAGAGAAGTTGAAAATAATTAGCCATCTGATCATCTACAGATTTGAGTTCCTACCATTACAGAGTCCATTGCATGAGTGGCAACATCCCCAAATCTACATGTGCAATTGTTCCTGACAAGCAAACTCTAAGACTCCCCTTAAAATCTATTATAACCTGATTTTTGGAAAGAATAAGTTGCTTATGAAAACATCTGAGCCTAATAAGCTTACATATGACTCGTCTGGGTTCCATTTGTGGTGTTATCTTGATGACACAGCCAGTCTGTGAGGCTTCCTGGCAAGCCTTATCCAGCAAGGAGACAGTGGCCCAACTACTGCCTGGAAACAGAGCCTTCAAGGACAGCAGTTCTGAAAACAGCCTGAGGACATACGATCTCAAAATCCTCTGAGCACAGGTCCTCTCCCAAAATTCCCTGCATCTGTATTCTGGAAGCAGAAGGTGCTGGAATCTGAATGTCAACAAGCATTCATAGGTGTCTTTTGGGCCCACTACAGTGACTCTAAAAGATGCTGCATAAAATTTGAGGAAAACTTCAAGTTGATCCCATTTTAACTTTCTCACATTCAGAACCTCATCTTTTTTTTTTTTTTTTTTTTTTTTTTTTTTTTTTGCATGTCTGGTCAACTGCAGTGACTATATATGTTGAGTGCTGTGTTGATTTAAGGGAATGGGGCTAAGTTAATGCCCCAAGTGTCTGCAGCCCATTCCTAGTCCACCCTCTCTGTTACAACCACTTGTACATCAGAGCCAACACACACCCCTACACACATAGCCTTAGAAGAGAAGGCAAAGATGCTCACCTGGCTTTTCATGGCATGGACCAGGCTGACTTGTCCAAAGGTTAGTTTGTCCCTTTTAATAAATGTTGTATTTATAAGAAATAAAAGAGAGCTTTGGCTCTCTTTCTTTCTCTGTCCAATCACAATAATTCCTTCATTTTTAAAAGAGGCTATTCATTCTCCATGAAGGGCTTACAAAATTATTCATCATTAGGGAGATAGTTCAGCAGTCCAAGTGCCTGAGTTTGATCCCCAGTACCACTTGCCATATTGGCCCCAGTGAACATGATGGCACATGCCTATAATCCCAGCCCTGGGGAGGCTGAGCCAGGAGGGTCTATAGGATTCTGAACTGCATAGTAAGAACCTGTACCAAGCAAATAAATGAAAAATAAATAAATAAATAAAATGATTAACAATTACTCATTATCTGTGTTTGACATTCACACTACTCTCACACATCAATGTAAATATTTGATAACTAAATAGCCCCATCTTCTTTAATGGTCACTTTACAATCTATAGTTCTTGTTATAAAATAGCAAGATCTATAATAAAAACTAGGAGAAACCTTTGTGCAAAAACATCTGTGCACAGGAACTCAAATGGGTTCTATGCCTCACTGTTGAGGAAGCACATCACAATGACCTAACACACCATCATTTGATAAAGGGACAACACATTCTTCAAAGAAAGCAAATAAGCTTCAGAAAGTTTTACTTAGAGCAGTGATTTTAAAGTAAATATGTTTTGAGCATGCATAATGCATCATGTCTAAATCTGCTGTCTTTCATATACACTAAAGCCCATCTCTGACTTCCAGAGACACCCCCGCCAGACTGTGCTGTGCAATGAGCATTCTGTATGCTTTGCAAGGTTAAAAACTGAAAGTCTATTCTCTATCACTGTGAGGCAAACAACTTAAAAGGGAGAAATATTTATTTTGTCTCATACTTACATGGTCATGTGACCCTCTGGCCTTTGACCTGGGGTAAGACAGCGCACCATGGCAGGGAGTGCCCAACCAAGGGCTATGGCTTGCATCCAAAATGACTCTAAAAGCCTCATGTGTCTGGAAGATGATTGAATTATTGGGGTGCTATAGCTGCCCTGCTATTAGGAGATGCGGTGTGGTTAGATGGGTCCCTGGGAGGCTGAATAGAAGGGCAAATTTCCCTCCCTGGTTCCCTTTTTTTCCTGTTCCCTGGCTACCATGATGGGAGCTGATTTCCTTTGTCTATAGCCTCCCCATGTGTTGTTCTGCCTTGTACGCAGCCAACCATGGACTGATACTTGTGAAACTTTGAATGAAAGTAAACCTCTCTTCCTCTCATTTGTGGCCATCTGGTACTGTACTTAAGCAACAAAAAAGTGACCAAGACAGACATTAATGCTGGTTACCTCAAGGAAGCCTGGAAGCACAAAAGAAAGGGAGAGTATCTGGTAATTTAACTTAATTGTCTGCTTTCTAGTATTGCATCTCAGTAACAAAAGAATGACAACATACACAGTAAAGTCACTTGCCTAAAGGCAGTAAGTAAGCAAAAGTTCTCTACTAGGCCCTTACTCCTAAAGGTTTTAGGAGCTTCCCACTGAAACGTCAGCTGGTGATCAATGCTTTAATCCATAGGGACCTTGGGAGCATTTAAGATCCATTCATCATACTACACATGAACATGGCATTGAGACAGAATGACTGAGTTTTCTAGAGACCCATGGATGTTGGCAAGGATGAGACCCAAGCCTAAGTCAGCCTGTCCCGAGGGGGCCTTCCCATACCCAGTGCAGCTCACAGCTGCCAAGGCACGATATGATGCTCTCATCTTGGCAAAATCTGTTTGTAAAGGATTGTGTGATCAAATTCAATGAGAAAACACAATAAACTAGATTCACAAAGCATATTGTCATTTGAAGGCTCCAAAAACTCATAAGGATGGTGACAGTCTTGTCTGAGGTGACATTCTTTCAACTTGTGTGACCACAGAGGTTTCTGTCTCACCACATTTATTATATCCCAAGGATGCACAGTTCTGCAGTGTATGCTGTCAGTCAGTTCTGTTGGAACCTTGGTGTACCTGTGTTTCCACCACAACCACGTAGCACCTTCCCACACTTGGCCACCAAGGGAACAGGAACCACATAAAGTCCACAAAATTTTTGCTGACTGACCCTCCAGACCACAAAAAGCTTGTGCTGTGGAAACTCAGGGAAATGGCAAAGAGGTTTCCAAAGCCTCTCAGAACCCACAGGGTGGTATAGTGGGCAGATGGAAGTGATAATATAAGGTGAAATGCTATACTGTCTGTGGTAAAAACATTCAGTTTTTAATCTTGCAAAGCTTATGAGAAGATGGGCACACACATTTACAGGGAACCCCCATGTCCACAGAAAGCTACAGAACATGTGGGGCTGGTCCTGAACTGATTATGTAAGGCATAAAAGCCAACATTAAAGTTAACTGCAACTCTGTGGGGTTATTGGAACCTGAAAAAGAGAATCTGAATGCTAAGTTTTCTAACCTAGAAGATGGGAGAATCATGACTCTCCTACACCATTGAAGAAAAAAAGAACCCCATGCTGCCTAGATGGTGTTTTGATAAATTTGAAGAAAATTTCTAGTGAACTTCTAGTAAATATTAGTCATTTTCCTAATCAGTATACATCCACACAGCTTTTCATAAAGCAGTGCCCAGATTTTAAAGCTTCATAAGGGCCAGCCAGATAGCTCAGAGAACTAAAGTACCTGCTTAGGCTGGAGCAGGGACCAGGGTTCAATCCCTGGCAGGAAGTGCCAGTTCCTTGCTTATAGCATGGGAGCCCTTGGGTCACACCGTACCTGAAGCTGTTTATTCTGAATTCCTTGGCTAATGAACTCCTTTATCATTTGAGACAGTTTAATCTGTGTTGTTTTTAACTGTGACAGCAAGCACACACATAGATCTTAACTGACAAAATGTCTAGATACTTTGTACTGATAAGCCAAGCTGATGAAAGGAATTTGGGAAACCAGCTCAAAGAAAGTGATGGATGAAGCCAGGAAAGCTGACTGCTCATGGGTAGGAGGTGGGGAAGAATTGAGGATGAAATCATGTGAATCATCATCTGTTAGGGAAATTTGAAAAATAAGTGAATAAAACAAGAAAATGGAGGGTTAGGAAGGTAAAAAGGAGCCCAAGAGACTAAAATGCTGAAATCCACAGGACATACTAGACAGGAGTACAATTTTCTAATTTTCTCTCAAGAAAAGAGTAACAATTACTATTATTAATTGGGCCTTAAGCCTGGTGTGATAGTGCATGCCTAAGATGAGGCAGAAGGACTGTAGTGACCTCGAGGCCAGCCTGGGCTATGTAGCGAGACCCTGTCTCAAAGAAATGGAAGGAAGGAAGGAAGGAAGGAAGGAAGGAAGGAAGGAAGGAAGGAAGGAAGGAAGGAAGGAAGGAAAGAAGGAAGGAAGGAAGAGAGAGAGAGAGAGAGAAAGAAAGAAAGAAAGAAAGAAAGAAAGAAAGAAAGAAAGAAAGAAGGAAAGAAAGGAAGAAAAAAAAGCAAGGAAGAAAAAAAGGAAGGAAGGAAAGAGAAAGTCATTGAGATAGCTCAGTGGACTGAGCACATGCTTACATAAGTGCAGGGATTAGGACTCAATCCCTGGCACCTGGGTGCACTGAGCCAGTGATCAAGTCAAGGTGTTATGATGCACACCTGTAATCCCAGCACCGGGGAGGCTGAAAACAGGAGGATCACTATGAGTCCAAGCCGCATAGTAAGATCCTGTACAAAACACATTTAAAAAAAAAAAAACAGAAAGAGAGAGAGAGAAGGAAAGAAAGAAAGAAAGAAAGAAAGAAAGAAAGAAAGAAAGAAAGAAAGAAAGAAAGAAAGAAAGAAAGAAAGAAAGAAAGAAAGAACATGCAGGCTGCATTCTAGGCACCCTTCACACAGTGCATCATTCCGTGTCTTCGCCCTTACTGTGGGGCAGCTATCATTTCACATATGAAGAAGTTGGATCACAGAGGAGGTGAGTAATGTCCAACAGATACACAGATAGTAAACATCAGAGCTAGAATTGAACACTGATATTCTGAATCTAGAGTTCACTCTACAAACTGGCATACAGCACTTATCAGCCATCAGTACCTTTCTGGAGGCACTATTTTTGTGAGTACTCCTAAGGCTGCAGGCGAATATTTCCTTAATAGAACTTTCACATCTCACATTTAGTCTACTTATGTACCTTTATATGACTATCATTCTTCTTTATGGTGCTGTCAGAATATAAGTAGACACGCTGTGCTTATTCAGTTATTCACATTTTAGTCTAACAGAAAATTTTGACCAGAAAGTAACCTGGGGCCATATAACTATGCTAAGAGCATAAGATACTACAACTCAAGCAGCTCAGAAAAGAGAATTTGGAACAAGTTTTCCTCGCACTGTTCTGTGAATCAATATGTGACCAGTCCTATCTAGCCTCTATCACCTGAAGACCAAGACCGCATGCTTCAATGAGCTCAGGTTTTAGAACATCATCACAAAGGCTAGTCTTTCTATCTGTACCCAGCTGCACACACACTCACTTTTAGAAGCATGATCTTGGAAAATTATTTTAAATTCGTACTTTTCCTATCTGTGATGAAGGGTTTCAGTAGAAACAAACCTTAAAAATAAAAACTTCAAGGGGCAGGCTTTCTACGTAAAACACCAAGTATTGAAAATAAGTATTAGTAAATTTTTAAGTACTTTTGAATATTTGAGATACAATATTAGTTCACTTTTCATTGTCATAATGAAACACCTGATGCTAGGTGTTTTCTTAAAGAAAAGAGGTTTATTTGGTTAACAGTTCTGAAGGAGCAAAGTCAGGGGGTCACATTGAATGCTGGCCTTCATGCTGGCATGTGGCACAGACAATCACACCATCAAGAGGTGTACGTGTGTCTCTATTCTTAATAAAGCATCAGTATTTACTCATGTAGGTGGCACCTAACACAATCCTAGTCAGCTCCCAGGGGTCCCACTTCCATGCGCCAGAGTCAGGTGAAGTTTTTACCTTCTTAATGCCTCATGGCTAAATGAATTAAACTCATCATAATGAAATGTGATTAAATTTCAATGCATGAGCTCTTGGAGAACACACTCAAACCATAACCAAACCATTGAAGATATCAATATAGACTTTGAACTAAAAATTTTTCAATAAATTGATAAGAAGTAAAGAACAAAGTAGGAAAAAATATTTTCAACCTAAATATCTAGAGCCTATCTATACTAGATAAATCTCTGTTCTCCAAAAATTCTCTACCTTTTACTGCCTGCCCTAGGGATTGTGCATCTCAGGATGTACCCATCCAACAGTTAAGGATGGCCCTATTATCTTTCTTTCTTGTAGGTTTTCGTCACTTATTTCATATCCATTTCCATTTCTGTACCTGACACCCACAAGGGCAAGGGCCATGACACTCACCACCCCCACTTAACCCACAACTTGGTATAAAATTGGCTTTCAGGGACTAATAAATGAGAACAAAGAGTGGCTGTCTCAGTGACTTTCTCTCATTGCTGGGACAAAACTATAACACCCAAAGTTAAAGGGGAAAGATTTACTTAGCTCATAGTTTGTAGAAGTTTCAGTTCATAATTGGCTGTCTCAAAGGCAGGGTGGAGTTCATGACACCCACAAGGCAGTGAAAACAAAGGACCTTAACAGCATCTTTCTACCCCTTTTATCTTACCCAGAGCACTTAGGACAGGTGGCGCTCACATATCTGATATTAGTGCCTTTGAGTCCAGCACTGCACCGTGACTCAGTCCCAGCATTACACACTCTAGATCCAGCCAGCTCCCCGAAAGCCTCTCCTATGACTGTGAGAGGCTTGAAGTGACAGAGAAATACAAACTATAGAGGTGACTACTCTTAATGAATGAACATTTCTACAGGCCAACAATATATAAGACCCACTGCAAGAGAAAGACATGTAGAGTCTATACACGAAACTAAATCCAAGGTAACATCACAGCACCAATTTTCACCTATCTTCCCTTTCCCTTTCCATTCAAAGCACAAAATAAAATAAAAACTGACACACATCCCCTAGACATGGAGCATTCACTGCTACGGACTGCTATAACCTTTCTGTAAGACACATTGGCTCTGCCTATTGACATCTCTAAAATGTGCATGCCCTTTAGCTCATCAATTATGCTTTCAGGAATGTGTTTTAAGAATATACACAAATATCTATCTAAATGATGGTCAGTGTATCCTTGTGCATAATAATGACAAATCTAAATAAGTGCCAAGAGGTGGCTGTTTAAATGATGAACACTGTCAGATGGAATTGTGGATAGCTTTTTTAGTTAACACATATTAAACCCCTTTATAGGCCAGACAACACACGAAATATTTAGCATACAATGTCTTATTTCACTCTCAAAGCACTCCAGGAATTGAGATTTTCCCGGAGAGCTATTTTCCATGGGAGAACATTGTCATTTAGAGATGAAGTCATTGCCTTGAGGTAATACCACTAGTGAAGAACAGAATGAGGGGTGACCTCCGAGGCCAGGCCTGAGATCAGTGACTATGTCCCCGGCTAACGGTGTCAAATATGCACTCAGTGACATGGAAAGTGGGTACCTCTGAGTTGCTAGTACATTAACTAAAGAGAGACACACTACAAAACACCATACAATGCAATCTCCTTTTTGTAAAATAATTCATATTATATAAAAATACATATTTCATGTTGACATACACACATGCATATCCATGTGTTTCCCTTTGTACACAGCCTAGGGGAATTTACATTGGAAGGTTGTCTCAGAGTTGGAAGGGTCATGGGATAATGGAATTTTCAATTGGTTTTTGCTTATCTCCCTGTTTTTGGTTTTCTAGGATGTGACTAAGTCACTTGTGTAGTATTATTTTAAAGAAATTCTTTTTAAGTAGAACTCAAAATAGCCTAGAACTTCAGAGGTCTTTACATGGAACTCAATCTATCTCCTTTTTCTGAACAAAAAGAGCAAGCACAGAGTGATCCAGGGAGCATATCATGGTCTCTTGGCTACCCCACAGCAGATCCAAGAGTGGGACCTGTGCTCATCGCCAGCCCTGGGTCTCAGTGCCATGCATGGTGCTCACTGGTGTGGCAAACAGTGACAGGATGGATGAGCACACACACTCATTTTCCTGAGCACAACTGCTCCACCTTCTCTCACAGAATGATGAGGATTCTGAGCACTCCATATGCACCCTGGGAGACACAAAGCCTGAAGAAAAGTATACTTGTCTGGCCATCAGATGGTTTCCAAAAAGCTCTGGATCATTTTCCCTAAACCAAAGAGAGGATTCATCAGTCCTGGCAACTCTTTCTACCATGACCTCCCGGTGGACGCTCTGATTCGGTGGGTAGAGGGGGATCTGTGTCAGGATATTCTGATGCTCCTTTCTGTGATGATAAGGGACACCCCCAGGTGAGGAGCACAGGTCCATATATATATATCTTAGTCTCCGTGTCTTAACTGGGAAATACAAATAATTGATTCCTTACTAACTTTTAGCTCTTTGCATCTATTCTTAAGAAAATCAGGCACAAAAAAAGCCTTGAAATGGATCCATGTCCCTGGTCAGTGTCACTGCTAGTCCTAAAGAGATTAACTTGATGAAAGGTAAAAAGGAAGCTGGCATGCACTACCATTTTTCTCAGACAGACCTGGCTGAGCCCCACTGGCAACTCAGATCCTAAGGCTGGCCAGGGGGCAATGGGCATCGGAGCACATTGAGAAGCTGCTGGAAAACCAGGACAGGGAACCCAGCATTGTGCACCAGGGAGAACTGCCCTCACTGGGCCCTCTCCATGCAGCCATCCCCCTACAGACCTCGCGGATCCAGAAGAGGCTGACAGCACTCAACTCGTTCCTATGCGCACCCACCACCCTTCAAGAAAGGGAAATAATTGTGAACAAACTTTCTCCAGAAATAAGAGGAAATAGCTTGTACCTCTCTGGTTCCTCTTTCATAAATTAACCCTGAAGGAAGAACTACCATGTCCTTAAGCCTTGGGTTTTCTGCCTGCCTCTTTCCATCACAAAGGATTGATGACACAGGAGCAGTTCAATTTCAGATAAAAGTGGAGATGAGAGAAGGAACACCAACGCCATCCCAAATGGTTCCACCAGCCATGGCTGTCACACAGCATGAGCTATCACAGGCAAAACAAGATCCTTCTCAACAAAAGAGCAAGGAGAAAACTACAGAAAGATAGCACCATCAGGAAGAGAAAACTTTTACAACAAAGTTGAATACAACTATTCCTCATGTGATGGACATCTTGGTTGTTTCCAAGATTTTGCTATCACACATTGTGCTGCTATAAACATAGGTACACATATATCACTATGGTACAATGTTTTCAGTTCCTTTAGGAAAATTCCCAATAGGTGGATAACTGGCTTGAATGGGATTTCTAGTCCTACTCTTTTGAGGAGTCTCCACACTGACCTCCACATGAGGAATGGTTTAAAAAGATGTGGTATTTCTATATAATGGAGTATTACTCAGCTATTAAGAATGATAAGTTTAAATATGAACATATACTCATAAGTGAAATAAACCAGACACACATGTTTAAATATCATATAGTCTCCCTAGTATAAGAAGCAAAAAGCAGAAATATAAATGGAAACGTGCAACAACAACTAAAATCAATCGAGTCTGATAAGGCAAAGTGAATGGCATATGCTGCAGGATACTAATCAGCTTTTCTCCTGGATGGTTAACAACCTAAGTTCACAGATCAAAGTTGGAGAAGTAGAAAAGCCACAAGGCCAGCCAACATTTTGGCCCTAGCCTTTCAAGGTCAGCGAAGATTCAGGACATAGGAGAACCTGCACTATAACATCACGAAACTCAGTTGTGCCCCAAATTTTCTGAACAAGGAGACTATGGAGCCACAGAGGAAAGAGATCAAAGTTCTGTAGTGTGCCTGGGGAGACTCACATGGAGAGAAAACTTTCTCTCAGGCTCTCATGGAGAGCAACCTGGTCAAGCATTGGCCGTGACTCATCCACATGGATGACACAGACTAAGGATCTACAGAATAAGGTACAAGACTACAAGATAAACCTGTGAGGGGACTTCATTGACCTCATAAAAAATGTAAAGTACATGTGTTGGTATATAAGTCTTGCTCTATCTAGGTCTTAACCATCCAGCAAAAAGGTATAAAAATGAAGTATACATTGCAGGGCCATAATATTAAGCTAAGCTGTAAATGGCTATAGTCGATAACTTCTTTGGATAACTCACTATTGTTGAGGAATGCTGGACTGTGTTGGATTGTGTTGTCGAGTTCAAGCACCTAACTTAGTTGAATGACAATGGAGTGCCCATCTCTGACAGGTGTAGACAAAGGAAGGGGTATAGAAAGAAAAAAATCATGATGTGTGTGTACGGACAGTACAGTTGGGATAGATAATGCTATGCTTCTACATAATTCTATGAGAGGCAAGATTTGTACTCGTGGTAGTTGGACAGGATATTATGTCAGCTTCTAGTACTATGGACAACCACTAGGAAATTAACAAGATAGAAAGTATTAATTATTGAATCTTTGATTTAATTCAGCTATAAAAAATTAAGGTAAGTATATGGCTCTCCCCTCTGTGAATAGGAATGATGTTAGCTCTGCATCCATCTTAAGACTGAAAGCAGATTTGTGTTCAAGTATTTGGTTCACTTCCCACTGCTACATGTATACCAGCTCTGCATGCCACCTACATCACTTCCGGTTCTAGTCTCAGCTGCCATCCAGAGTGCCCCTCTCCTTGCACAAGTGGTCCACCACGTGCTGCAGGGCAAGCCTTAGAGCCCTTTCAAAAGATTCTATTAGTGTTGCTCCCTGGCTGCCCATCTGGACAAGTTCCAGGCTGGTCTTGCTCTGCCTCCAACCCCATCTACTGATCCCCAGAAAGCAAACACCACAGTTACTTCCAATACTAGCCAGTTACTAGGCTCCTGCTCATGGATTATTGCTCCTAGTAATCTTCACTTTCTGCAGCAGGAACTGGTTGAGTCAAAAAGCAAGCTCCACAATAACAGCGTTAAACAAATCATGCCAGGTCTGGTATTTTTAGATACGTGAACATTCTCTCTGAGCACCGTGTGAGGGCCTTCAGAATTGGGCTGTTTCCTATGGCTGGGTGAATACTGATAAGAGCTTTATCCAATTTACAAGGCAAGAGAAGGAAATAACCATGTGTGATGGAATTGGACAAATAGCCCAGCTCCAAACAATTATGAAATATAATGTAATTATAGATACTATGCCTGGGTCCTGGCAGTACTGGGTTCTTCTATTTCATGAATCAACAGCAATACAGACTTTTGAGGCTCACAGGCCTCATGAGTAACCAAAAATTGTCAGAAAGTAAAATGCAAAACAAAACTAATATACACTCACACATGTACAAAATGCATAAGCCTTTGCTTTTACATTTCTGGGGACTGATTTCTCATTGCTCCACAGATTCCCTATCAAGTAGGAGAAAGTGCTTTAACTAATGTCAGTCACCCCCAAACCCAATTCTGTATATCAGGGAGAAACTCCTATTCTACTGATGATTTCTTAGAGAGATGGGCAAAAAGTTTCATTATAGAAGCCACAAAGCAGAATTGGATATAGTTCCTCTGTGAATTTCCTATTTTCCACCCCTAAGTTTCCTCTCCCACAGCCTGACTTCACCCTTCTTCACCCACAACTGTTCCTAGCAGGTGGCAGATGGCTCTCCCCAATTGCAAAAGGTACACAACTGACAGGAGGGTCTTCCATCCTCTGACGCTTGCTAAGAGGGTGCCCCTCACTGCTGAGGTGGAACATGGCACAAACATGTACATGAACATGTAAGAATGACTCTTTCCTTTCTCTGAATTATTGGCCAGCCTGTGGATTGGGAGAAACAGGGAAGGATGAGAGAAGACTGAGATAACACCAGGAAAGCATCCTCCTGTTAAGGTGGGGAACAGACCCACCCAGTTCTCCTGCTACCCCTGCTTCTCAGTGCAGCACTGAGAAGCCAAATTGTCACCACAGAGATCAGAGTGCAAACAGTAGCCCTACCCCACATTCCTTCACCTTACAACTCTCCTCTCCATCTTCCCACCCACCCCTCTGGAAGCCTCAGGTGCAGCCATGGCATCTCTTCAGGCTCCTCCTCCACAGAGAGCTGGACTTCTCCCCACAATCATAGAGGCCCTTATGTGAGGTGACATTCCAGGTCCCCAGGGGAGTCAGCAAGACCCTGGCCCCAGACAAAAGGTGCTGGCTGCTCCTCTAGACAGCTCTTTATGGTAACCTCAGCTTCTTCCTTTTTTTTTTTTTTAAATAAAAAAAATTGTATTTACTTAGAAGCATTCAGAATGTCAACAAAACAGTTGCAACTTTTTTTTGCAATTACAGAGTGGTATTCAGTTAACAGAACAACAATTATTTCGGATAAGCTGCATCAGAGACAACTGAAGATGAAAAACTACCGTCCCCATATATAACTAATTTGTGCTGTGCACCAACAAGAACCTGCTT
>PVKA01001589.1:78903-142850 GCA_004027165.1 Ctenomys sociabilis | reverse complement strand
TCAATCCCACATTCTGCCAAAACAACAAAAGACAAAAAATAAAAGAACAAAACAAAAAAAAAAAACCCTATCACTTGAAACTGATGCATGTATTTTGTTCACTTTCTTCCGGTCCCCTTTCAACATTTTGTCCCCTACATCTTTATACAGTACCTATAATTCTACATTATTGTTTTCTTATACCACGAAGCAGTTTTCAATTAAAAAACAATTCCCGTGAATTTCTTTTCCACTGGCTATAACATAGTCCCTAAAATATCTGGGCCATAGATTACTGATCAGCAGCCATAGCTAAACTAAGGGCCGGATGACCAACATTCTAGCGTTCCAGAGCATGAGTGTGTGTGTACTCAGCCCTGCCAGACTAACGTAACATCAGCTATGTTCAACAAACATATCTCTGTTCCAATAAAACTTTATTCATATTAAAAAAGCTAGGGGTCCTACCTGGTCCACAGGATGTAGTTCGCTGACTTTTAAGTCACTTTACGATGTTGAACATTTCATATTTCAGATTCGGTGATGTATTTTGTACTCCCTCATCTAGGACCGCTTCCTGTAAAAATGTTTTTATATGTAAAAGTGAAGAGAAGCTCAAGGTCTTAAAAGCTTTTCAGCTTTTCATCCATAGCCAAATTTCTCTCAGAGAATACTTCTACCAACAGTGTAGGCTACTGCCAACTTCACTGCAGTTTTGTTCAGTATTTATTTTATTCGTTTCTTTTGAAATCATGTTTGGGAAGATAAAAGGCTAAGTGGAGAAAAAGCAGGCTTAAATGGGATAAAGGAAAAAAAATAAAATATTAGAATGAACACCAAATTCTTTTTTTTTTTTCTTTTCTTTTTTTATGTATTTAGTACAGGGTCTACTGGGTCTCACTATGTAGATCAGACTTGTAGTGATTCTCCTGTTTTCAGCCTCCCAAGCACTGGGGTCACGGGCACTCGCCACCACGTGGGGCCGGGATCAGTTGCCATCTCAGCACGTCCCAGGGGCGGGGCCAGCACAGCACGCTGGGAATTGAACCGTGGGCGCTGCACCCTGGGTGAGCAGGTGCTTTAGTCCGCCGAGTTATCCGGACTATACACCTGTTTGCTATTTTGTCTTTATTTATTTTTTTGCAGAACCGGGGATTGAACTCATGCCCTTGTGCTTGCCAGGGAAGTGCTTACTATGCCACTGAGCCATCTCCCTGGCCGCCTGTTTGCTATTTTGATAGCAGTGAAACTTGATTGTTTTAAGCTGTGTTTTCTGGCAGCTGAACGCAATGAATGGTTATGTGTCCTATTGTGAATGTTGTAGCTGTGCCACTTAATTCGGTTGAACAAGCGTTGAAGGCAACGTGTGAAAATATCTGCGCACATTTTAAGAGAAATGTTAAAATGAATGTTACTATGTAGTTAACAGTGCCATTGTATGTGGCAGTGACAGATTGCTCTTCTTTTAGTACAGTAGGTGGACAAACAGTTCTGTGTCTCAGACTGTGGCAAGCCACAACTGTAGATCCACAGAGGGCCATTTCTTTACCTTATTCCTCCTCTTCTCTCTCTCTCTTTTTTTTTTTTTTTTGGTGGAACCAGGGATTGAATTTAGGTCCTTGTGCTTGCCAGCGAAGCACTTATTCCACTGAGCCATCTCCTTAGTCCCCGCTTCTTGTCTAATTAGTTTCCGGTTGCCATTGTAACAAATTAGCACAAATATTTTGGGTAAGAAAGACAGAAATTCCTTCCTTCCCAGTTCTGGCCTGAGACTGAGGCGGTATCCCAGGGCTGGGACCCCTGTCTAAGGAGCCTGGCTCTGCTGCTGGTGTCCGTGGGCCTTGCTGCTGTGCCCACAGCACTCTTGTTTCCAGGGCAGCGTCTTCATCTCCCTCCTACCCCATCTTCTCTCTGCCTTCCCCTGTGTGGGAAATCCTCCATCCTCATCTCTCTAGGCCACAGTGCCGGCCCCGCTGCGGCTGACCGCCCAAGCCTACGTGCTACGCCTTCCGTGCACAGCCTGTCCTGGTTATTTTCTGATTGTGTTCTATCATCTGCTAACCCAGATGACTATCACAGCAACATAAATCCATGTGCAACTCAAGGACGAGGGCCCCTGCACATCCTTTTGATAAATATCTGGCCATTTTCTACCACCCGTATCTATTTTGTTCCAGTCAGTCTTTGGAAGGACATCAAACATGCTACCACCCCAGTGATCATTCCTAGGTTTGCCCAGCCACATTGCTTCCATGATATTTGTACATGTTACGAGTGCTTCACACGCAGATAGTCCTTGCAAGTGGTGCCCCAGACCACAAGTGCTCGCATTTCTGCCTGCAGTGAAGTAGATATTATCAGTGTCCATATCTTCAAGGTGCAGAAACAAAGTTCCAGAGATGTGACTGCCTCAGGCCACACAATTGTGCGACTTAGAATTGGGATTTAGTTCTGGCACGAAACTTAACTGCTGTCAATGATGACATCTATGGTTTTCCTGTCTCTCTATCCTTATTGCCCGTGTCTTCCTCCTTTAACTTAGCCAAGTTTGGTAGGTTATAAGGATGTATCAGTGACTAAAGCAGCTGGCCTACGTGTATATGGCTGGAAAGGTGCACTTATCAATAAGCTGACAAGTAATCCCAGGAAGAGCTTTTCTTTTATGGTGATCCAGCTGGCATAGGTAAGTCTGAGCTGGGTCAGGGGTAGATGGACCACACATTTGCTGCTGGCCACCTCAGGATCCCTCAGGTCAGATCCAGGGCCTGGTCAGGGGTGAGTCCAAATCCCACAGGTTGTTTGTAAGAGTGCACCTCAGTCCTTGGAGTTGTGCATGAATTTATAGTTCTTTTGATATATATCTGAGCAAGGCCCTCCTAGGTGAAGATGGGATACCTGTAAATAATTCATGGCAGGCTTTGCATAAGAAAGAAAAGCCAGGGCTGGAGAGACAGTTCAGCAGTCTACCTGGCAAGCCACAAGGACCCAGATTCGATCTCAGGCACTTCATACTGTGCCCCCTGGAGTGCCATTCAGGCCATTGAAACGGGGTGTGATAGTAATCCCAGCACTGGGGAGGCTGAGACAGGAGGATCACTACAAGTCTGAGCTGTGTAGTGAGACCTGGTCCCAAATACATAAATAAAAGATTTTGAAAAAAGAAAAAGAAAAGCTAGTCTGAGCTACTGTCCGTGGGGTACTTACATTCTAGGCATTCTTTAGGATTTTTTGAGTTCTTCAGCATGTAACCAGGTCAGGATGAACTCTAGGATACTCTTCAATAAGAAGCACATTTTTCTGAACCTTATTAAGTTGGCTGGGGAGTAAGAAATTATAGTAATTAGCAATATGGCTGCGATTGACTCCCTAGAAGAGAGCAGGCCTTGCTGATTTCAGAAAACCAGAGTCAAACAAGGCTGTTTCTGTCTGCGGTGCTGCTCTTTAACAAGGGGAGCAATTGCCGGGGAGCTTTTGCTATGTGACAGGGAGAGGCTGATAGAGGAGGCCATCGGAACCCAAAGGCAGACTTTGTGCCTTTCAGACTCCTGACGCCTGCTGGGCCTGTGCGCTGGGCCTGTGCTCCTCTGCCCAGCGGGCCTGGCCCCGCTCACAGCTGGCTGGGTGCAGCTGGCATTGCTGATGTCTTGGGAGGTGGCCGGCCAGTCTTGGTGCAGCTCTCCTGTGATGAAGATTGTCCGCAGCAAAGTTCAGGAAGACCTTGATTTTCTTCTTCTAGTAAACAGTTTAGGGTTCTGTGCTTCGGTGTATGTAGGAGAGGGTCCTTGTGCCAGTTGTGTGCAGTTCATGAAAAGGGACAAAACTAATAAACATGTTTAGACTTCTGTGTGACATTGACCTAGCTGCCCAGAAAACAAAAATTTTCCTGGAAGAGAGACTACTTCCCAGCCGCTGTCAGTCATGCATGTGCCTCTGAGAACCTGTGCCTCAACTCGGGCTTTTTTTTTTTTTGCTGAACCGGGGATTGAACTCAGGCACTTGCACTTGCCAGGGAAACACTTATTCCACTGAGCCATCTCCCCAGCCCCATGGGTAACTGTTAGTCTTGGAAAACATGTACTTGTCTTGGTCTAAGGCCAGGCATTTGGGTGCCATGCCCCCCAGGCATCAGAATGATGCCAAAATGTGTTCTTTTCTTAACTCTCAACCTCTTCTTTACCTAGGCATCTTTAAGGACAGTAGACAATGTCTATAAAGACCTCAGCAGGCAAAGGCCCTTATGTATTCATGGCATTTTGCTCAGGCTTTTTATATTTGGTTTATAAAACTCCATTTAGCAGATGTGCAAACCAAGCCAGGTCATGTAGTGTTACAATTCCTAGATTTTAAACTTTTTAGTTTTTTTTGTCATTCATTGTCTAGGAAAGAACCTTGCAGAAAGCATTCTTTAATTACTACTTAATAAGTAATAAGGAAGGCTCTTAAAATAAGATAAATACAAATGTCCAATGTATTTGCTAGTTAGAAAAGCCCACAAGTTCATTGTAAAAAATGATAAAATAAAAAATAAACTCATAAGTCTATATCTTTTGTCAGAGATAATCTGTAGTAGGGTTGAAGTAAATATTCAGAATATGTAGAAGTATAGAAGTGTAGAAAGTAAGAAGAGAGGGAGGGAAGGAAAGAGAGAGACAGAAAGAGAGAAAGAGAGAGAGAGAGAGAGAGAGAAGCAAGAAAGAGAAACAAAGAAGAAGCCAATCTTTGTTCATGGTCTCTATTCCATTGCATAATATGAGGCCTCTTTTCAAGTTAGTACATGTAGTCTCTCGTGGTTCACATCTAGAGATGGCCCCAAAGCCTCAATTGGTCATAGGTGGACAGTTTCCACGGTGGCTGAATTAGAGTGCGTGAATGTGGATTAAGAGTGTGACACTGGGGTTAAGGGTGTGGATAATGGAAGCCCCACCCCAGGTGTGGGGGGCACCACTCAAAGATTTATAGCTTAGATGGACTATAAAGGGAGAGAATGGAGGCAGGCTTGCTGCCACCGCTGCTGCTTGCTGCATTGGCTTCTACCTGCCCCACCCTGTCTTGAACTCTTTCTCTTGTCATGCCTCTCTGCCAAATCACCCTACTTTGCAGCCAGCTGCCTATTGAATGAAAGCTCTGCAAACTGGGAGCTGGAGTGAGCCTTTCTTCCTTTAACTTTGGGTGCTGTGTCTTTTGTCCCAGCAATGAGGAAAGTAACTAAGACACAGACTAGTACAATTTTTAAATTATAAAGAATTCTGAATGTCTTGGGATACCTTTTCACGTTAGACTGTAGAAAGTTTCCAGCTTTTAAAGTGATGAATAATGACAATGTTGACTCTTGCAATTCATGAACATGAGACATAGCTCTGTTTACTGATATCTCCTTCAGTTGTATTGTCCACGTTTAGTAGGTTTTGGTGTAGAGATCTTTATCTTCTCTCATTAATTTTAAGTATTTAATTCTTTTGGATTCTATTATGGCTTTTAAAAAAATTATATTAGTGCATTCTCTACTTCTTTTTGGAATCTTGCTGTCTGTGAATCTCTTTAAGTGCTTTTACATCCTCTCTGGAATAATTCAGGCTAAACATAAAAAGAAAAACTCACCAACAAATATGCCTCCTTACCCTGCCTCCTGGATGGTTGTGGAGGTCACATGAGACTGTGAATACAAAAGTTTTATGTGTGCTGTGAGTCTGGGTGTTGACAAGAGGTGCTTGTGGTGGTAGTTGTTTGCTCTATTATTTGGTTTTAATCATATATTTTTATTTATAAATAAATATGGGTGATTATACTTACATGTGTGTTTTTGTCTCCTATTCTAAATGTTGAGAAACCTCTTGCCTGGGCATCTCAGGGCCCTGCACCCTAACTCAGGTGGTGATGGGTAGTGAGACTTGTTATCACTGCTTAGAGCAGTTACGTGAAGTGACCGACGTCTTCATCGTGCTGCCTGACTCTGCTACAACTCCTTCCTTGCTTTCCATTCCCCTTCCCTGTCCCACTTGCTGTCGTCGGCACAACTGCTGACATGTCCTTATCTCTTTTTCTGCAGCTTGTATTCCCGTCCTCTGACCTATTCGCAGTGGATCTTGCTTTCACGATTCAAAGGGGTCATTGTGTTTACCCCTTTCATTCTTTCACCCTGAATGATCGAGTGGATTTAACCTGAAAGTGACTGGGAATCAAGAATTCAAGACTCAAATGAGTCTTTCTCCAATAGAGGAACTTCAGACTCAGAATCATTATTATTATTAGTATTATTACCTCCATCACAGAGAAAAGTGTGCTTAAGTATTGCTCTTTGTTAGCAGAGTTTCTTTCTCTCTTTCTTTTTTTTTTTTTTTTCTAAGAGTCTCTTGCTGTCTACAAGGAGACACCTGGAGACAAAGTTTGATTCTTTGTGGAAACTGAGTTAGACCCCATTACCCTTCCTTGTTGTCATCCACAGCTAAATAAATAGCTGCTCCCTCTGAAGTGGCCACAGGCCTGTGACCAGCAGGGGAGACCAGCACAGCCCGGAAGCCTTTGGTCCTGAGTCCTAGTCAGTCGTCCTTCGCCTCTGACTCTGATTCTTCTGAAGACTCTGGTGCACTCTCTGGCACTTCATCTTCTCCCATCTTCTGGAACCTTCCTGCCCGGGCATCTCACATGTACTTCATGGTCACCATGAACTTGACCATCTTGTGGCCAAGGAGCTTCAGGACGCGGGCCTGCTCTGGGGCTAGTCCATCGCCCTCCTTGCACACCTCGTAGTCAGACAGTAGGGTCCCCACACCTCTCTTGAGGCCAGTAGTCAGTCCCAGCTGCCTCAGCTGAGGTTCCATGGGGTGGAGGGCTGCTCCAGAGGCCCCGGATCCAGGGTCACGGCGAAAGTCGCTTCGTTACGAGCTCAGGCAAAGTGCATTTCTGGGTATTTTGTGAGCCACTCATTGACCTCTTCCTTTGCCTGGTTGGTAAAAAGGGGGCCAGCTTCACCCCTCAACTTCTTACTGACCTGGTGCAGGTTGTTTTTGTACTCGTCAGCTGGGCTTTGACCCCAGGCCACCATTGTCACCTTGTTTTTGCCAAAGAACATCTGGCTGTGCTTCCAGGCATTTCAGATGTCCCTCAGCTTGCTGTTCTTCATGTTGGCCAGAGAGAAAATGAAGAGGGACTGGTACATGGCCACACACTTCCAAAGTTCTTCCATTAGGTTCTCTTCCATTTCAGTACTAAGCCTTTCTTGGCAGTTTCATTAAGAAAACTTTCTTGTTGCACTTCGATTTAGGCATCATGCTGAAACCATGTGCCATTTCTTTTCTTGTAGGTATCTGTGATTTCTTTCTTTGTAGGTCTGTATTTAGAGGCAATGGAGTAGACATTTATGGCTAAGCAAATATCCACACGATCACACTTTACTGGAAACCTTGCAATGAAGCATGCATCCAAGAGGTAACCAATGGACTACGGGTCAAGCCAACTGGGAGGAAGTATTTCAGAGGTGGCACATAGGCTGTCCCCAGCAGCTCTTCTCCTAAGACGCTGTCTGCTCCAGAAAGCAAGACTATAGGGAGGCTTTTATCAGCTGGATCTTTCTGTGTATTTGGAAGGCAGCGCCTCACAAATGCAAGTTGCTGAACCATAAAGGATTTCCCTATGCCAAGCCTTTGTTGAGTATGTTGTTTGCAAGTGTTTTCTTCCACTTTGCAGCTTGTTTTTCATCCTATGATAAGCTTTCCACAGTGTAAAAGTTATACCTCATAGTGCTATATATAAGCAATTCCTGTATATGTTTTGCTGTATTTGCACTTAAGTATTTTTAAGAGTTTGAAAATGACATTGGGGCTGGTAAGATAGCTCCTTGAACTACAGTGCCTGCTTAGGCAAGCTTAGGCAAGTGCAGGGACCGTGGCTTGATCCCTGGTACCATATGCAGTGCCAGCCTCACCCCCAGGGCTGTCTAAGATGACCAGGGTGTTGGCATAGTGGCACCTCCTGGAAACCCAGCGCTGGGGAGGCTGAAAGCAGGAGGATCACCACAAGTCCAAGCTGAGTAGTGAGACCCTGCAGCAACCAAAATACATGAAAAAAAAAAAAAAGAAATAAAATGACATTGTATTTCCAGTGCCCATCGTTGGTATATAGAAACACTTGAGTTTTGCTATGGCTTGTGTCTAGATGTCCCCCAAAGCCCCATGCAGTCATAGGTGGGGTTTTTCAGAGGTGGCTGGATCTAGAGTATGTGACGCTGGGATTGAGTCACAGTGCAATGCCAGGATCCAGGGAGTTAGGACTCAGGGTGTGGATGCTGCTGGCCCTTTTATTTTCTTTCCTGGATAAAAAAAAAAAGGGTTAGACAGAGCAGTGGTTGGCCCTTATTATTTTACTACCTGCTGTCTGCCATGGACTGGTTCTCCTCTGCGATGTCGCTCTGCCAGGCCACTCTGCCTTGGAGCCAGCTCCACAAATTGTGAGCTAAATACACCTTTTTTTTTACTCACCTTTTTAAAAAAGTGGTACCAGGGATTAAACTCAGGACCTTATGCTTGCCAGGCAAGCATTTATTCCACTGAGCTATTTCCCCAACCCCCCTAATTAAACCTTTCCTCCTCTAACTTTAATGGCAAGGATTTGTCTTCAGGAGGAGAAAAGTAGTTGAGACAGTTTTTCTATGTTTGTCATATACTTGCTGACATGGATGGATGTACTTTCAAGTTCTGCAAGTTTTTTGTTTCTCTTATGAATTTTTAGAACCTAAGGAATTTTCTATGTAGGCATGGGACATTTCTGAAGAAAGTTTACTTTTTTCTAATTTTTAGGATTTTTATTTCCTTTCCTCAATTGGCTGCACTAACTAGAATCAAGCATTAAGTTGAATAAGTAAGTACGTTAAGTAAAATGTTAGCTGTAGCTTTGTAAATCCATTTTCTCATAGCGAGGAAAATACTTTCTTATTTTTCAGAGAGACTTAAAAGATGCCAGTATGTAATGTCCTTCCTTTGTCTCTTTTGTCAGCTTTGGCTTAAAGTCCACTTTGAGAACAAGGTAGTTATTCCTGTTTGTTCAGGGGGTTCTTGTTGAATGGAATATTGTCTTCTATCCTTTGATTTGTAGTTTACGTATTTCTTTCTGTTTTCTCATATCATTTGATTTTGTTTCTTGACTCATTTTGCTAATTTGTGTCTTTTGATTAGTGATTTAAATTCCCACACATTGTAGGGAGCGTTGACAGATGTTGACTTATTCCTGTCATTGAATTATTTGCTTACTGCTGTTTTGCTTTCTTCCCTCCTTACTTAGTTGCTAGCCCTATCTGATGCATTCCTTGTTGGTCACTTTGGCATTATTTGCTTCATTGTCTCTTGGTAGGATGTCTGGAGAATTTTTTGAAGTGCTGGTTTGTTGGTAATGAATTTTTGTAGGTGCTCTTTATTGTGGAAATATCTTGTTTCCCCATCAGATTTGAAAGATAATTGTGCAGGTTGTGTTCATCTAGATTGCCAGTTGTTTTCTTTTAGGGCTTCAAATACTTCTCTCCAAGCTCCTTTTGTTTTTAAAGTCTGTGTTGAGAACTCTGCTATAATTCTGATAGATTTTCTTATATGCAAATTGGTGCTTTCTTTCTAACAGTTTTCAAGACTCCATTCTTGTGTTGGATTTCTGGTACAACTGTACTACAGCCATTCACAAACTTACTTTGTTCTATGAGTCTGGAAAAGATGCATGGTTGTGTTTGTCATCCAATGCAGTTTGCAAGCAAAAACGAAATTTTGCCAAATTCTTTTTTTTGTAAAACTATGTGTTTTCAAACAAAAGTGTTCATAGGACTGTCCTGCTACAATGCTATATATGGTTAGATTTTTAAATTTCTCTATAAAAATATGTAATTGTTTATTCCTATTTTTAAAATATTTAATTTTTTTTCTTCATGTTATGTAGAGACTTAAAGTTTAACCTATCAATACTTGATGGAAAATACCATTCCATCTTATGTCTAAGATGTTTGATATTCAGACAGAGAGGTTAAGCTCAACTGCCTATGTTGTAGGGTATAAGCTTCTCTTCTGGAGGGTTAACAACCTAATTTTGCAGATCAAAAATTAGAGAAAAAGAAGGGCTGTAAGGACAGCCAATATTTTGGTCCTAGCCTTTCAAAGTCAGTGAGGACTCAGGACATAGGAGAACTTGTACTGTAGCATCATGGAACTCAGTTGTGTCCCAAATTTTCTGATTAAGGAGATCATGGGACCACAGAGGAAAGTGATTGATGATGTACAGTGTGCCTAAGGAGAGTTACATGGAGAGAAAATATTTTGTCAGGCTTTCACAGAGAGCAAATTGGTCAAGCAATGGCTGTGACTCATCCACAAATGTGGTTTGTTGGACTGACTCTGTGTCATTCCTAACACTGGTAATTCATGTCCTCTCTTTGCCCTTGTCTATCTTGCTAGAGGTTTGTCAGTTTTATTGATCTTCAAAGAACCACTGCTTTGCTTTGCTTCATTGATTTTTCTAATCTTTTCATTCTTGTTTTATTATTTCCTCCTTGCTATGGTTCATTTTGTTCTTTTTTTAGGTACTTGAGGTAGAAGCTTAGGTTGTTCTGTTGATTTTTATGATTTTTCTAAAATATACCTTTTGTGTATAAATTCACTATGCTCTGAGTTCACTGGGCTCTTGGACTTTGTGGAAGTGTTTCCCATCCGTTCAGAAAACTGCAATTAATTTTCTTTTCTGATATACCCTCTGCTGTCTGAGATGACAATTGAATGCCAGCAATTCCTTATGGCTCTGACCTTTTCTCCTGAGTCTGCAGCATTCTTGTCACTAGGTCCTTCAACTTGGATGGTCCCCTCCCCCATTTTGCACTTTACTTTTTCTTCATTTCAATCTGAATTGATGTGAAGCTCATTTACTGAGTTTTAAATTTTTGTTATTTACTTCACTTTTTAAAGTTTCTTTTAATTCTTAAGTAATGTTTTTATTTTTTATTTCTAGTTTTTGGACAGGGTTTTAAGGGTGTACAAGGTCTCACTGTGTAGATCAGACTCATAGTGATGCTCCTTTTTACAGCATCCCAGATGCGGAGCCAGGTCTGGGATTACAGGCTTGTGCCACCACACCCAGCCTCATCACTGTCTCAGCACTGTGCCCGGGGGTGGGGGTGGCACGGCAGGCCCGGGGATCCAACTCCCAACCCCTGTGTCTGCCTAAGCAGGTGCTTCAATCTGCTGAGCTATTTGGCCAGCCTATTTATAGTCTTTTAAGTTTTAATTATTGTATTACTACATGCACGCATTGCATAATGATTTTATCCATTGTGGGTCATTGGGCCAAGTATATAACATCTCAGATCCTTTCTCAAATCCTTTCTCCCTTTCTCCACCCTACCCCAGATTTTTAAATTTTTACACTCAAAAGTAAACCTGCTGATGGTTTCTTTGTCTTCAGGAGTTATTAATTTCTAAACAAAAATGTTAAGCATAGTACATTTTATTCTGAGAGTCCCGAGGTTTGAAGCCTTGGAGATACTGCACCTGTGGCTGTCGTCCTGGACATTGTCTATGCCTTCTACTTTCTCTGTGTGTCTGGATAGCTTTGACTTAGTCCTGGATTTGAGAATTATCACATACATTATCTGAGGCCTAATACAAAATGGACTTTTTCCAGGAAGGACTTTACATTTGACTTTGCAAGAGGCCTGGAGGCGCCACTGGTTGAGACGACTGCCACGCACCCACACTCAAGGCTGAACATTCCCCAGAAGATGTAGAGACCTGAGGGTGTAATGGGGGCTGAATCCCATCCCAGGACTGCTGAGTGCTCCCACACCTCCTTCCAACGGGGTTCAAGTGGGATGAATCTCCATTTAGATTCCTGTTTTATGTGGTCTCTGGGCTTTTGTTTCCCTCCCCTAATCCCAAGAGGGTGAGCTGAGTGAAACCAGAAACCGGTTGGGGCAGGTAACTGCTCTCTCAGCAAATGAAAATTCTGCCTTCCTCACACACGCACCTGAGTTCCTGACTTCTCCTTAGGGAATGCTGCTACTTTCCTTCTTACCTTGTCATTTTTTAAAAGAATTATGATGTATTTTATATGCTTTCTTCTGTATTTACTTATACTTCATGCTATCTTAAAAATGAATTTTTACCAGGACTAGTCTGACTGATCTGACTTAGCATTTCAGAAAATGGGTTGGGTTTCCGTCAGAGTAGCCCCAAGCCCTCGCTTTCTGGGCTGACATAGCGCTTTCCCTTCTCTCTCTGGCTTTCCTTCCTTTGTGCTCAGCAGCATGGCTTGTCTTCTCGTTGGGAGTAGTGAATCCTGAAATCTGAGTGCTGTCTTTCTGGGACTGTTGTATGTGCTGTATGGGATATATAAATAATTAATAGATATCTCATGTCATTCTGTGTCCTTCAGAGTCAGAATTCTTAACAGAATAAAGGAAATATGTGTAGACGGACTAGAGAAGTGGGCAATACCATTTTCATATAACTAAGTTTGAATTGGGTGAAGTGTCAACATAAACTTGAGATTTTTTAAACAATAAACCTACATACCTCACTGCAGAGACCTAGAAACAACACGCTCAGCAACGGTGAAGTGTTGTGACTGCCCCGGTTGTGTTGTGACGTGTTCTTTCTTTGGCGTATGGCTGATTCCATGTTCAGGGCAGGAAAAGTACAAGGTGAGTCTGAAGATCCTACCATGTCACGAGGGTGAAGCCCTCCAGTAAAGTCACTTAAGAAGGACTTTGGTGGAACCAGGGATTGAACTCAGGCCCTCGCACTTGCCAGGGAAACACTTATTTTACTGAGCCATTTCCCTGGTGTTAAAAAGGACTTTGGAGCCAGCCCCAAAAGACCTCTATTGGCAAAAGGTGGCACAATTTGGTTTTTTTATTGCAAAGCCTGGCCCAAAGGAACATTCTGATTGTCTGAGCACACTCCTGTATGGGGAGGGGGAAGCTGTTTGTGCCCTCTGTTGTAAGACCCTGCTTTGCTAAGGACATGTGGAGCTGGGTCTGGTGCTGAGTGTTCGGGCTTTAGCTGGATTAACACAGAGTCTGAGTCTTTGGCTACCCAAGGCAATACTGCACAGAAGCATGAACCTGCATCCCACTAGGACAGGCTTCTTGAAAGACATTTCCTTAGAAAAGTCGCCCCTCTGACAATTTGTCTCGAAGATGAGACAAAATTTATATTACGTGTAACCTTAGCTCTTGTTCTTTCCTATGATGTGTGTCTGTGTGTACATGTGTACACGTGTGCCCATAGGTGGGGGCGGCTTTTGCTGCTGCATTTCGAAAAAGCTTTCAGCGTCTGAGCTCTCTTATGAAGTGCTGTGCAGGAGAACACCTGTGATCTGTCTGCCAGTGCCAGGGTAACACTCCAACAACATTCTTTCAGCAGTGCTTTTGCAGAACAACACGATGTGGGATGCGGTATTTCTATTTTTGTCACTTTCAACTTGCTGTTCATTTAGGGAGCTTTGGTTCTAGTATGTTAGTTTTGTTGTTTTGTACCAGGAATTGAACTCAGGACCTTGCAGGTGTCATGTAGGCTCTGTGCCACTGAGCTATATATCCCTGGCTGGAGCTATGGTTTTAGAAATATACAGGTTTAGGGTATCCTCTAGGGTTATATAGTTCGATACACTTTTCTCCTTTTATGAAACATCTCTATCCTGACTATGTTGATTAGTGATGTCTAATTTTTCTCTTTTTGCTAAACAAATATTATTGGAGAAAATTTTTTCAATGGTTAGTCTTTCTCAAAATTCCTAAGTATATTCCCTGAACTTGTTCCCTAGTGGCGACATTTATTCCATTTGGTGGTCAACAGCGCCCCCTACTTGTAGAAATATCTCAGTACAAAGGCCAATTGCTATAGACAAATTAGTATACATGTGTTGTGTTGTTTATCCCGTCAGTGCTAAGTGTAATCATTGAGCGCCAGTTAAGAAACAGATAGGCTTATTATTTTTGAAGAATGGTGACATAAAATAACACACGATAAACTTCTAATTTGGTACATTTTCCAATCACTCTGCCTTTAAAAGAGTCATTATCACAGTTAGTACAAGTAAAGAAGTATAGTTTTCAGCAATGGAATTGGTATAAAATATTCTGCAGTAATAGTCTGCTTCAACAAGAACACCATCTAAGCTTCCAGGATTCACGCTGAGTTTCCTGTCTGATTCCTCGCTCTTCTGGGGGAGGTAATGCAACAGCGTTACACACCATCACCCATTCACTATGTTTCTAGCAAACTAACAGGTTGTTATATTTGATTAAATATCGCTATTAAACTAGACCCATTTAAATCCAGGTGTGGGGGTGCACAACTGTAACTGCAGCGCACAGAAGGTTGAGGCAGTAGGATCATAGCGAGTCTGAGGCCAGCCCGGGCTCTATAAAGAGTTGAAGGAGGATCTGCCAGATAGCGCAGTGGGCAAAAGCAGAACAACGCCTGTGATCTGTCTGCTTAGGCAGAGTGCAGGGGCAGGGGTTCAATCCCCAGCCTTCCGTGCCAGCCCCCGAACGCTCTTCCCTGTGCTGAGACAGCGATTAAGACTGGGTGTGGTGTCAGGTACCTGTAATCCTAGGTCTTGGAAGGCTGAAAACGGGAGAATCACTATGAATCTGATCTGTGTAGTGAGACCCTGTAACCCTGTCCTAAATACAAAACAAACAAACAAAAGAGTTGAAGGACAACATGAATTATGTAGTGAGACCCTATCTCAAAAATAAAGTAAACCTCATTTCCGTCAGTTATAGATTGACAGAAAGCTATAAACATAGCCCAGAGAACTCACACATACCTCACTGCACTTTGTTAGCACATGCGACTGCTATGGTGCATACAACACAACTGCAGAGTCCTCACAGCACAGAAGCATTTGGTGAACTCCAGCCTTTGGATCTCACCGTCACTGTAACCCTCACCTACTTCCCTGTCTTCCAGGGTCTTAAGCACCTGGCTAGTTCCTAGGTGACACTCAAATATTTATTATTATTTATAATGTTAACATGATAGCAATGATTATGAATGTTACATATTTATTTTACTCTTTTTTCCAGGCAGGGTCTCATTGTATAGTTCAGGCTGGTCTTGAACTCAGTATATATGGTCCAGGTTGTCTTTGAATTCCCGGCGATTCTCCTGCTTCAGCCTCCCGAGTGCTGGGATCACAGGCATGTGCCACGCTACTGAGCTGTATATTTATTTTAAAGTCACTGTTGGGTTTACTCTCTGAGAGTCAGCAGGGCAAGCCCACAGTATGCAATCCTTTTGATTGATGCTGGGATTTGGACTTGGTGCTGTGGGTATATCTGAGTTTCCATGGTTAATTCAGTCAGTAACTTCACAATGCTGAGGGAGCTGCTCCTAGGCAATGAGGTCAGTGTGGTTGTAGCCCAAGCCGGGGCGAATCATGCATGCCTCTTTGGGTAAAGAATAAACTTGAGGCTTGGCAGGACAGCACATGCTGTAGTTCCAGCATCTCAGGATGCTGAGACAGAAGGATTACAAGTTTGAGGCCATTCTGGGCAAGTGAGATTCCATCTCAAAAAATAAAATACAAAGGGTTAAGATGTAGCTCAGTGGTAGAGCACTTGCCTAACATGCATGAGGTTTTGAGTTCAATGCCCAGCATCACCCACACGAAAAAGTCTGATTATTCATTCTCTGGTCTCAAAATCATAAAGATGATAAAATATCTTGTAGATGAAACCTGATGCCTCCGAATCCATCATTGTAAGATGAAGTAGCCCAAATTAGAACAATTTATTCTCCTCTTCCTACATTTTTTTGTCTTTTTGAGACAGGATCTCACTATGCAGTTCAGGCTGGTTCACTTGTGAGTTCACTTTGTAGCCCAGGCTGGTCTCGAACTCACACTGATCTTCTTGTCTCAGCCTCCCGAGTGCTGGAGTTACAGGCATGCACCAGCTGCCCCACTTCTCTACTTTCTACTCTGATTTTGGAGGCTCTGCTGTTGAGCTCTGAAATGACTCAGACTAATTTCCAGATGTTCCGGGGTATTGGAACCTGCTGGAGCCCTTATACCACTTACTTTATATCCCATGCCTTACTATTTCCCTTATGACCATTTTCCTGAATTCTCTTCCTTGTTTCTCCACATCCTTTGAGACTTCTGCCTGTGAGTTCATGCTTTGTGAAACTTGGTTTGGGAGAGTTTCCCTGAGACCTGGCTTTCGAGAATGGCTCCAGGGGGATCGGCATCTGGTCCCACCACATGATGGGATCATCATTCTGGCTGACTCTGGATGCAATTTACATTTAAGGTTTTCAGCAAACACAGGCCCCATGCCACCTTGATTCATAAACTTAATTTGATGAATGATTTTGGAAAAGATGGCCACGTTCGTGTTTGTTGGGGAAGGATGGCTGTGGTTGTGTTTGTCACCCATGTAGAATTTGCAAACGAAACAAAATTTTGCCTAACATTTCTATTTGTGAACCAAACAGTTTGCCAAGAGAAGCATTTGTTAGCCAAGGCACCACCCAAGTTAGATTCTGGAGCGCCGCGTGGGAAGGCCTGTTTTGGTTGCGGAGCTGAGGATGGGTTTGCAAGGGGCTGTTGCTCTCTCTTCATCCAGAACCAAATGCAGCCCTGCTTACCCCGACCACCTTCTTGGCAGGCACATCTTTTCTAGATTATTCAGGGAGGAGGCAGCTTTTGTCTGAGTGGTTTGAGACACTCTGGTTAAACCCTGAGCCTTGTTCCTGTTGCCCCACACAAGCAGCACAAAGCTGCCCTGTGGCCTGGTTTTGTGTAGCATTTGAGCAAAGAAAATTGTTTTAATGTTTTAAGATAGTTCTTAAAAAATAAGAACAAAAGTGATAGAAACCCCATGTGGCCCACAAAGCCTGAAACATTTGTTGTTTATGCATTCTCTGTTCTTACCTGTTGATCTGTAAGTATGTTTGGTTTTTCTCCCAATACCATGCTGTTTTTAATCAATGTAGCTTTACAGTACCACTTGAAGTCTGGTAGCAATGCCCCCTGCCTTGCTCATAGGGCTCAGAGTTCCTTTTGCTATTCCAGGTCTCTTCTGGTTCCATATGAATTTTAGGATTCTTTTTTCTAGTTCTGGGAAGAACGCTATTGCTATTGTGGTTGAGATTGCATTAGATCTGTACCATAGTTTTGGTAAAGGTGATCCGAAGATAAGCCAGAATGTATTTTGACAATTTTAGAAGCAATTTTCACCATATTGGTTCTGCCTGTCCAGGACTAGGTTATGTCTTTTCATTTTCTTTCTTTCTTCTTCTTCTTTTTTTTTTTGTATTTTAGGGAAGGGTCTACAGGGTGTTCAGGGCCTCACTACTAGATCAGACTCAGTGATCCTTCTGTTTACAGCCTCCCAAGAACTGAGATTACAGGTGGGCACCATCACGCCCAGTCTCAGGTGCCATCTCAGCACGCCCTGGGGGCAGGAGCAGCACAGCCGGTACTGGGATTGAACCCCTGGCCCCTGCTCATTTTCTGATTCCCTCTTTGATCTCATTTTTCAGAGCACTATAATTTTCATTGTGCGAGATCTTTCACTTCCTTAGTTGGGTTCATTCCTAAGTATTTAATTTTGCTTGATATTTCTGTAGTTTCTCTCATGGTGAGTTATTAGTGTGCAAGAATGCCATTGAGGGGAGACAGCTCAGTGGAATAAGTGCTTGCCTGGCAAGCACAAGGTCCTGACTTCCAGCCCTGGTGCCACAAAAAAACAAAACAACAACAATAAAAAAAGAATGCTATTGATTTTTGAGAGTTGACTTGTTATCTTGCTATATTGCCAAATTTTGTTACTAATTCTAGGAGTCTTGGAGATTCAGGGCTCTTCTATGTACAGAGAATCATACATTACCAAACAATGATAATTTAACTTCTTCCATTCCTATCCATATTCCTTTTATATCTTTCTGTTGTCTAATTGCTCCAGTTGATATTTCCAGAACTGTACTGAACAGGAGTTGGCATAGTGGGCTTTTTGGCCCATTACTCATTTTAGAGTGAAAACTTTTAGCTTTTCTCCTGTTAGTATGATGTTAGCTGTTGGTTTGTCATGGGTAGCTTTTATCAGGCTGAAATAATGACCTGTTCCAATTTTCTTTTGCTTTTTGTTTTTCTAGAAGCCAATGGAACTTTATTTGGCATGGGTACAACCATGGCCAGGGAGAACAAACTGAAAAGACGAGGGGCAGGACAGAGGCCTACCTAACCTATGATAATAGGAGGTAGGTCATTTAGTGAGTGACGGCTATGCTGGCAGAATTCTTCTAGTGTCCATATTTTTGGAATTTCCACTCTCTGCTGTCCAACAGACACACCTGCCATGTTCTCAGCCAGCGAGAGATTCAGCGAAAGTCAAAGTTGTGCTTACAGACTCCCCTGGCCACGGTGCACTCTTGTGACACTGCGGAGGCCTGGTTGGCTTGGCACTCTATGCAGAGATCCACCGTGTAGCTTCTGCAGATGGCATAATTATCAACCACACTGTTCCAGGCCCGCGGCACTACCACATTCCAATTTTTCACTTCAAAATGTTTCCGCTGTTGGTGCTGCTGGGGTATCCACATCCATCGCTGCCACCATTTTGGAAACCAATTCAATTTTCTTTAGAGTTTTTATTTTTTTTTTAATTTTTTAAAATGTGAATAATGTGAATTGGATTTTGTCAAATGTGTTTGTGTCTATTAAAATGACATGTGGCTTTTTGCTTGCTTCTGTTGATGCAGTGTGTTATATTATTGATCCGCATATGTGGAACCACTCTGGGATCCCTCAAGTGAATACTACTTCATCATGGTGCGAAGCCTGTGGGTCATTTTGCTGCATTCAGTTTTCTGGTACTGAGGAGTTTTGTATCTGCGTTCATTAAAGAGATTGGCTTGTTGAGCTCTTTCCTGGTTTTGGAATCAGGGTAATTCTTGCTTTCAGGAGTGACTTTGGGAGGACTGCTTCCCTCTTAGTTGCATTAAGCAGCTTGAGGAGAATTGGGACTAGATTATCTCTAAAGTTTCTGCAGAATGTGGCTGTGAATCTATGAAGGCCTGGGCTATTCTTGGCAGTTTTTAAAATTTGTCTGTTTCACTGGCTCATTTGGATCATGGAGGATTTGTATCTTCTTCATTCAGTTGTATTTAGGAATCTGTTCACTTATTTTGAGTGACATTGTATTTGTGTGGAGGTTCTCAAAGTAGTTCCAATAATCTTCTGCATTTTGGCAGAACCTGTTGTGGTTTCACTTTTTTATTTCTAGTGGATGGATTTGGTTTTTTTCTTGATTTGTTAAGGTTGGTTAAGGCTTTATTTTGTTTACTCTTTCAAAACAGGGATCAAACTCAGGACCCTACACTTGCCAGGCAGGTGCTTATTCTACTGAGCTATCTCCCCAGCCCTACAAAAAAAAAAAAAAAAAAAAAATCTCTTCAATTGATTTTTTTTTAAGTTTCTGTTGCCTTAATTTCCATCACTTCAAGTTTTCCATTGCAATTTTTTGTAATGTTTTCTGCTATTACTTTTGTAAATAGGTTTTCTTTAATGCCCTCTGTGTTATTTTCTGATTTTTTTCCACTGCTCCCAATTCATCCTAAATTAGTCATCCTGCATCGTCAAGCAGCTGTTGGATGGATTTTTCATGGTCCCGTGCTATTGTTCAGGTATCTGTCCTTAGTTGATCATCAACCACAGCCCTGCCCTCCAGGTCTGTTCTGTCCTCTCACTGGATGATTCTGCCACATGTGCTTTTAGCTTTTTTTTTGTACCAGGAACTGAACTCAGGCCCTTACATGTTCACTGTGCCACTAAGCTATATCCCCAGCACACACACTTTCAATAGAGATTTTTTTCTTTTTCTGTTTTTTTTTGGTGGAACTGGGGGTTGAACTTAGACCCTTGCACTTTGATAGGGAAGTGTTTATTCTACTGAGCCATCTCCCTGGCCCCGAGATGTTTTTCTTTCTTTTATTTTTCTTTATTTATTTTCAATTTTTATTTTTTAAAATTTTATTGAAGAACACATATCAATAAGACAGTTTCAAATCAAATTAGCAGGACAGATTCAATAATTAATACATGGCATATTATTTTGTAGTGGTTTTTTTGTCGTACAAGGCTCATTCTTGATATTCTACTCACAAACAGCATTAGAGCAGCTCTCTCTAATCAATGAATTAAGAGAATGTAGCTGTATGCATATCTTATTTTTTAAAAGCTGAATTATAGTACAGTTTTAATAATTAGTACTTTCTGCCTTGTTATCTTCCTAGTGGTTGTCCATAGTACAAGAAGCTGACACAATATCCTGTCCAAACACTATTAGTGCAAATCTTGCTTCTCATAAGTTTTTAGTCTCCAGAATTTCTGTTTGAGACTATTTTATGGGCTGCGAGAGAGATTTACTATCATAGAAGGTAGGAGCTCGTGAGAGCCGAACATGGCAACTTAGAAACATGAGTGCAACAAACTGCTCTTCACTTTCTTTCTGAAAAAGAATTGCTATGGAATCTTGAGGTGAAGAGGCCAGGCAGGAGGATGAGAAGAGGGTGAGAACCTGTAAACCAATCACCTCATGAAGAATTAGGAGAAGCACAAGCAAAATCAGATAAACTAACACGCAACCCCCCACGATCCACACAACCACCAAACACCAAGCAATGGCCAACCAAACAAAACAACACAATAAAAAAGACAAACAAACCCAACTGCGAACACACGTGACAGAGCGTACTTTGAACACCCCAGCAAGGGGGTGAGCAGGGCTCGAGATTCATGTGTAACAGCGAAAGCCTGGTGGTCTCAGAAGCCTGCAGCTGTGCACGCTGCCCCCTGGAGTCCACAGACCTTGCAGCTCCCCTAGGGGTACGGGCAGGGATCCCCAGCCCACAGTGGGCACTGGTTCAGGCTCTACAAGGGAGGGCAGAGCCGGCAGCTGCTTCTAACCACTGAGCTGGGGTTCATGGTTCTGCGCACTTTCCCCCTGCCACTAAGTGCAGGGCCACAGAGAGAGACAGCTCCTAGCCTCTTTCCCCTGCCTGGTGCCCATCACTCTGCGGACCAGTGGACATGCAGGAGCCATGTCCGGCTGCTGGGACGCACTGGCCATGACACAAGTGGCCTGGGAGCTACAGAACTGCTCCCGGCCAGTCTGTGTGCACTTGCCTATGACTCGGCAGCCCTTCTTATAGGTCACTAAGGCTGGGGTCAAGGACTGGCCCACGGGCTGTTGGATGGGCAGGTGCGGAGCGGCGCCAGCTCAGCTGGGATGAGCTTCGCCTGAGCCCCTCGGCTCTGCAGTCTGTGCCGGAGTAGAGAACACAGGAACACTGCTTGCCTGAGTGCCTGGAGGGGTGTGCGCATGTGTGTGTATGTGGCTGGTGAACAGACTCTGTACCAGGAGTGGGGCCTCCGCAGCAGTAGTTTGTCCCTTGGCATTTTCTATCTGAGAGGGCTGCTCCTCAGTGGAGCTTGAAGCAGGGGACAGCGGAGCTATCACTGCTGTGCCCCTTCCTTTTTAAAACTTGTCCATGTGTTTGACTCGATCTGTGCCTGCTTTCCACTCAGTTTTCTCTTTCAGCATTGAAATCCCCTCTCAGCCTCCCAGTTCCGTCCTTCTCAGAGGATCTTTGCAGAGTCTCTTCATGGAGAAACTCTAACCAGTCATGCTGGATCCCCTGAGATATTCATTTCAAGGAGTCTTTAAACAATTTTCCCCTATTGTTGTTTTTTAATTTGGGGGCCCCCATAGTGCTTGAAAAGAGATGTCCTTCCTCTGAACTTCTTGCTGTGAGAGTAGTTATTGGAAGGGGAGGTTGTGAATGCATTTCAAAGGTGCAACAGCTGGTTGCAATGTGAAGGAGGAGTCTGGAGGATAACACAGTGGGGACTTTAGGCAGTGAGAGGTTTGTGTAGCCAAAATTAGCATTCACAGAGGACTGTCTCACGGGTAGGGGAGGCAGTGCCTTCCTGTGTGTCCCTGTTTGTGTTTGAGGACCAGACAATGATCTTCTCAATATAATAAATGGCAACTTTCAGCTTCTCTCGCTTTCCATTCCTGGTATTTTTGAGCAGACAGGAGTTGTCTACCCACTTAATGCAAGCACTGCCCAAAAGAACCCTGGCACTCAGGCCAGGGACCTCACTGCCATCCATGATAAATGCCCTCTTTTTTCTCCTTCACCTCATTTCAAACAAAGGGACTGAAAGACTGGCAAAGAGAAACTGCTAAGAGATAAAAGGATAAATTTCCTTATTGTTAAGGAAGCCCTGTGTATTAGGAACGTTTAGGTCTGGATGTTACAACTCAAACCCAGGCAGAAGGTTCCTGGACTTAGACTTACTGGGAATTTTGCTGGTATAAAAACACCAGTTTCTGGCCCAGAATGAGGTAATTTTAGTCTCAAGGCTGACACTATTTATTATGTTCTTCCATTCTATAATTCACTTCTCTGCTTTCACATTTATTTTTAGGTATGGATACCATCTCTGAGTCCTGGATTATTATTTGAGGCCTTTGGCTCCCATTAGAGCTGTAATATCAATGACAGCTGTGTTGTGTATATAGCTCTCATAGCAACCAAGTGCAGTTGCCTGCAGAAAGCTGGCTCTGGCTATTTCACGTATGATCCATAAAGAAGAAGGCAGGAGTGTCTGAGAAAGCCATAGAGGGGTCATGGGCTTGGGGCCCTGACTGTCATCAGGCCTTCTGGATGTTTCCACACTGACTAGGGGTGTCATTTACAACAGGAGGCCTGAAGGCATTAGGGGCTAATTTGTCCCTCCTAGTGTGCCAACAAACACTGGCTCCCGCTGGTTGGAGACTTTGCCTGGTGTCTCGGTTGTGCTGGGCTGCTGTGGCGGAAACCAGGAGGGGAGAGAAGCCTGGTCTTTGATGGCCTGATGCAAAGGCTAGCATCCCTTATTCTTCTCCTAGCCAAGAAAGCAGAATCACTGTGTCCTGAGGGAGACACCACCCTGGGGGCCTGTAGGACCAAGAAAGAGGTGAGGGCCTCACTGTGGTTGGATCGCTAAGGATTGTGGGATGGTTGTTTTAAAAACCACTCAACCATGTGAAGCCTCTCTTGGTCACCTGAATTTCTCATCAGCTGGCACCCACCATTCTATGGATTGCAATTGTTCCGGAGCAAAAACACTCATATTGTCTGCACCCCAAATTCCTCCCTTACCCTTTTCCTCACCTAGTGCAATCGTTGACTCAATGAAGGAAAAAAAAAAAAAGAGTATTACTAACGTAGGTTTCAAAGAAATATTTGACTTAGAAAATAACTACACTTTTGTGTCTTTGGAATAAGTAGTAGTTTAGTTCATTCATTCCTGCTCACCTGAGATTAGCAGAGTAACAGTCAGTCAGCAAAACTGGCTTGACATCTCACTACAAGCTCTGGGGAATATTCATCTTTCCTTTATTTTGTTTTTCTCCAAACAAAAGCCACAGAGTGGGGTTGCCATGTGGGACAGTGTCTACACTTCCCCAAGAGGAGCAGGATAGTTTGGCACGCTGCTGCCCAGAGACCTCTGGCACACGTGTGCTCTGGGCATCTGTGACTTGTCCCCGGACACAGACATTCTCATTCCAGCCAAAGCAGGGACAAGGGTCTGACAAGTGTGCAGGAGACACAGGTGGGAAGCCATGTGGGACAGCTTTTCTCCAGTTTGAATGCCACCATGTTCCATCCAACTGGTTTGTCCAGTGCAGTGCTGAAATATGTAACCCTTGTAAAAAGAGGATTCTATTGTCGACCTGCTACAGGAAAAGAAAACTTGTCTCAATCATGAAAAGTTAAACCAGAGACTTTAGGAAGGTATTCTCCTAAGTGTTTAATAGTTAACTATATTGTGCAAAGCTTTATCTTAACTTAGTTAACCTCAGACTCTGTGCTGTACCTTCTAACAGCCCAGCATGTGTCCCGCGGGAACCTTTGTCTCCTGGGAAGACTATGGAAGTAGGAGGAGTGGGTCTAGAACTGGGTAACAGCTTTGTGCACTCGGCTGTCAGTGTGCTGCTGACAGGGAGCAGATGGGTGAAGGGGAGAGAAGCTCAGAGGGCCTTTCCGTGAAGCGCGATCAATGCATTCCTAGGGATCTCCTTAGTCCCTTTTCCTACCCATGGATCAAGCCTGCACTGGGCCACAGCAAAGTGCTCAGGCCGGCAGTGTTCTCTGAGGCCACAGCACTGGAGTGTGTAAGGCATCGCTACTGTATTTGTGGGAGTGGACTTGGCAGGTGAGGCGCCAGCTACAGGCTGGCCAGGACTCGATGTCTAGCACTGTGTGCCCTCGGGGTGTGTCAGGAGTCAGGTGGACTAGGCGCAGGGGCCCAAGCCACGAGGGGAGCGTCTCAGTTTCCAGTAGGGGATCCCAATGAAAGGGTCTCAACTTGCTCGTCTTCCTGTTGCACTCTCTCAGGCCAGCAGCCCCAGTTTTTATTTCCTGCATGAATCCCTTGCTAATTCTAAGGAACTAGTGTTTAATATTCTTTAGAAACGCTGGCTGGGGCATTGCTCAGTGGTCAAGCAGTTGCTTAGCATGCATGTGGTCCTGGGTTTATTCCTCAGCACTGCTAAAAAAAATTCTTTAGAATGTATGAGTAGATATAAAAAAGGACTTAGCTACCTTTGGTTAACTGGTGGGGCTCTTGGTGCAAGACCCTGCTTACTTGTGCAAAGCTACCTGACACACAGTACCTAATTTTTTTTTTTCTGTACTTTTTAGGGAAGGGTCTGCAGGATGTACAGGGTCTCACTGGGTAGATCGGACTTGTTGAGATTCTCCTGTTTATAGCCTCCCAAGTGCTGGAATTATAGGCACGTGCCATCACATCCAGTCTCAGTTGCCATCTCAGTGCACTGCAGGGGCGGGGCTGGCATACAGGCCAGACTACAGTACCTAATTTAGTAGCCTTTCCTGTTCACAATTACTCAGAGCCTTGTTATCAATTCTTTTTGAATGCCAGAGCTTCCCTGGTGTCTGGTGCCTGGCAGTTGACTTACCTGAGAGGAACAAGGTAATTCTTTTTTGTCTTTCAATAGAATCATAATTTGGCAGTGAACACTGATATTTTGAAAACCACATTACTGCCACTTTGAAGTCCAGAGCAGGAGGCAGAGTTATGGGACATGCATGACAGAAACATGACCATTTGGCTCTATTTTATTACAAAACCAAACCAAACAAAATTTTGCAGTGAAATTTCCTAGAATTCACAATCCTTGTGTTAAAATCTTTATAGTTGCAGTATATATATTTTTAACCATACATAAGAACACCATTGTACTATTTACATGATCATTTTCTATATAACAAAAATAGTCATGTTGTATGATTGAATATTTCCAACTATCACCCTCAATGTTTCCTTGCTAGCCCAGTACAAGACAAAAACAGTTTAGGTTTTCCAGCTACGTAGAAAATAGAATAAAGCAAAATAAAAGTCTGTGTCTAACAGAAGGTAGATTCCTTTAATGACAGGTTTTGTTTTCAAATTTCTTTGTATTTTAAGAGCTATAAAGTGCTTTGAAAGGACCAGAGTTGGTGCCTGAGGTGGAGAAGAAGTCTTACACAGAAAAAAAAAACAAAAAAGAAACAACAAGGACAACTGTACTGCCTCAGCTAACTCTTTCACTGTGCACATGACTGCACAGAAAGTGATGTGAGTGGAATGGCTAGAGCTGCTGCGACCGCAGTATTTCAGCAACCAAGAGCTCTCCAATGTTCAAATTCCCAACTCCGCATGCAAACGCCGGCGGGAGTGATGGCTTGGCTCCGGTGGCACAGGACTCAAGAAAGCCTCTGGCCCGGGTGGAGCCCGGAGTGCTGAAATGCAGCCTTTATAGGTATCACCTGCAGACTGGCCAGAGCGAGTGGGCAGGGAAGCCAAGCAGAAGGCGGCCTGTGACGTCAGTCGTTCTACAATGAAAGCTCACGATTCACGTTTGGAATGCACAACGAAGGCCCTGGGTTTCCTCCCTGTTAGCACAGACGTACTGAAGCTTGATTCATAAGGGGACTGCTAAGTCTATAAGTGTAAATAGTGTAAATTCATTCTCTGCAGACCTTTTTTTTTTTTTTTTTTTTTTCCAGTGGGAAATAATGCTGTGCTGTATGAAGGGGTGTGTATGAGTTGGGCTTATTTTTCACACTTAGAAAAACTGGCATTTGCTGGTTAGGGACTACAGTCTATAAAACTGATTTCTCCCTGGATACCACAATCATCTTCCTCCATGCTTGAGAACATTTTAAAGAATAATATCTTTTTTTTTTTTTAAAGGAAATGGATGGAATGTAATTTTTCACAAATACAAAATATCTTCAAATTGTCTAAATATAAGGGACACCCCACTATAAAAATAAGCCCTTTCTAACCTCTCCCACCCCAGGTTTCTAATTATAAAACGGTCCAACTATTTCAGATTACTAATGTGAAAGCAGGAAGTAAATATATTATGTACACGTACAAAACACACCAGCAGTTCACGCCATGTACACTCCTATGAAAAAAGTCCTTTTATTGATCTTCCTTTGCGACTTCACAGCAGAAAGTGGAGATAAGCCGCCCTCTGACACACGGAGCCAACCTCTGCTTACAGCTCGTTAGACTGCAGCCCAAGAAATCTTTGCAAACAGCAGCAGTGCATGCCAACATTCTGCAGAAGAAAGGGTTGCAGCTCTTTTGTGAGGTCTCTCACAACTTTTCGGAGTTAGCATCATTGTTTTCTCTTTTGATAAATGGAGACCAAATTCTCAACTACGTGTGATAAAAAGCAAACAATAAACTGAAGGGATGCTGCAAGCCAAAATCGATTGTCTGAAAGAATGGTATTATTCCAGCAGAGGGTGCTGTTCACCTTTCAGTAACATCCTCCTGTGCAGCGAGTACCAGAGGCCCATGCAAATCCAGCCGCTAGGTCTACGTGTTAGTCGTGGTTTGACTACTCTGGTATCTCTCAGTACAGGCAGCAGTTTGATATCGTCTTCAGAGATTGGGACATAGTATAATGAGCTAGCTCCTACACATGAAAATTCTTTGGCTAGTTAAAATCTTCACATTCTCAGAGAGAGCACAACTGAGTTCAACAAAGCCTTAGACTTGTCTGAAAGTTTTGAAGAAAAAGGGGGCCAAACACCAGACTTTCAAGAGAGTGTGGTACTAAGGCCATTGTTTGCTTGAGATTTCTGGATTTAGTAAGGTCAACCATGGGCCTGCAAATGGAGACCCCCCCCCCCAAGGTTTCATTCAAACATAAGAGCCATGCTCACTTTTATTTGTGAGAACATTAAGGGAAAATTCAGCCAGTCAAGGGAAGAACCGTGCCCAGTTCACCATCCGGAGGTGACCAGTCTTTGGTTTCTGCAGCACACATGGCCCTCAATGCCCTCTGCTTCTCCAGGGCCGCAGACATTCACTGCACAATGACTTTGGGTAACTCAGCCCGAGCTCTTATGCATAGAGTTCCCCTCCCTCTCTCCAGACCTGAAGGCCTCTTAAGAAATGTATATTATTACCTTAACATGTCAGCAATAAGTACACAGCAGGTGTGGACAGCAAATGGCTCTTTATAAATGCACACACCAAGAGTAGCCCAGGATTAGAAGAACTTTGATCATTGAGGCTCCTTACAAAGCCATCAGGGTATGAAGCATGTGAGACAGGGAAGAACCGTGACCAACTTAAGCAGGTTTTGAAGAATAAGCAGGTTTTACATTCAAAGGGCTCAGTAACGAAGGGTCTGGGCCTGGGCCTGGTTCATCAGTTTCAGGATGATAAGGTAGTGCCATCAAAGAATCACAATACAAGAATGTTTCCATGGGTCTCTGGGTCTTTAAATGCGGCTGTTTCCAATACAAAAGGCCTGGGTGCAAGGTGTGCAGAAAAGCAGCTGAGGGAAGAGATAAGATGGGAAATTCATGCCTGCTGCTCAGAGCTAATCTCCTCCTGCAGCTACCCAGTCTTCCTTTGCAGGCATGAGTAGTACAACTGCTTGAACCACCTGGCCCTGTCCGTATCAGCTCTAAACCAGGGGGTGGGCATTTCTTTAGGAACCATGTCTGTGTGTTCAGCACACAGCTCTGATTCCTGCTCCACTCTGTGCCCTGGAGGGAACCCTGCAGCCTCTGTTCTGACAAAGGGCCACAGTCCCTTTCTCTTTGAGACACAGTCACCAACTGTGCTGCTCAGTCCCTGCTGTGGTGCACAGCACAGCACAAGGAACTTCACGGCCCCCATCTTTAACAAAGTCTCTTTGCCCTCTTCATCAGTCCTCAGTGGCCCCTGGATCACTGACAAGGAGGAAGCTTTGTGGAGAGGTGTTGAGCAGCCAGCGCTAGAGGCCACCAGACACAGGATACACAGATCCCAAACCTGGGGCACAGGGAGAACGTGGATGGGTACATGGCAGTGGGTGGTATGAAGTCTGCACAGCATTTTGGAGTTGCAACCTTGCCATCTCTGCTTAGGAAATTTTTCTGGCATTGGGTGAGAAAAACAAAACAAAAAGGCAATAGATATAGGTGGCTTGAGGTAAAGCCAGAAAAAAAGAAACTGGGTGTGTGGTGGTGCATGCCTATAATCCCAGCACTCTGGGAGGCTGAGGCAGGAGAACTGCAAGTATGAGCCTAATCCAGGCAATTTAGTGACTCAGTTAGATCTCTCCCTGACAAAAAAAAGGTGAGAGCTCAGCGTGAAGGCTTTGAGTTTAATCCTCAATACTTGAAAAAAAATTAAAAATTCAAAGTGACTGGCTCAAGAAAGAACTGAATTTACCTTTATAGTTACCAGTTTTCCTCATCAAAGTACAGATATTACCCCCTTACCTCTCACACATCAACATCAGTAACTCATATAATTATGGAGTATGATGATAGTAACTCATATAATTACAGAGCCACCGATTTTGCTTTTGTTTTGAAGGTTGAGAGCTTCTTATGAGAAAAGAAAATTAAGAACAAAACAAAAGGAGGAGGAAAAGAGAGGACAAAGGGAAGATGGGAAATGTGTGTGTGTGTGTGTGTGTGTGTGTGTATGCAGAAAGATGGGTAGCCAAAGACAGAAACATAGAGCTAGAAATAGGGAAAGGAATCCAGGTAAGAGAATATAAAAATGCTACTGAAAATTGCCTCAGTGGCCTTAGAACCACAGAGGCCTGGTCCTGACTCCACAGAGGAGGTGACTCCATTCCCACATCTTTTCTTTTTAGACAAGGTTCCACTGTGGCTTAGGTTCCTCTTATTATGTAGCCCAGGTTGGCTTCAGACTCATGAACTCATATCAATCCTCCTGCCTCAGCTTCTCAAGTGCTGGGGTCACAGGTATGTGCCACCACTTGGCCCATGTCCCAGTTTCTCTGAAAGAGTTTTGATCCAGTGAGATTTCCTTTGTGTTAAGTCACAGGGATGTGTTCAATGGGCAGTAAACACCACTAAATTCTCATGCTCTGTAAGAATTTTCTACTTAAGCTAACACTCACAATGAGTTCTGTTGGGTTATCTCATCATTTGGGGTTTGAAGTGGTGGTAGTCAGAGGGCTGTCAGGCCAGCAAGTGCAATGGTCACAGGGCATATGGCTGTTGATTGACAGGATGACACCCAGATCTGAGACTGCCTACAGATGCTTCACTAGTGGAGAAATGCTAAGAACCAACTAGTGAAGGGGCTGACAGGTGAATAAATAGAAAACACGAAGACCTGCCTTCAGAGCCACAGGCATTAATGACTATGTGGTTTCAAAGTAGCCAGGTGCTTCGCTACTTTTATAGTTCCATTTCCTGCAAGCCAGCTACCTCTCCCTTGGCCTACGTGACCAGTGTCACTCTTGCAGGGGTCTTCAAATCCTGGCAAGGAATTAATACTCAAATGCTATGCTTATTAATAGTCAGGGCTCAGCTTTTCCAAAGGACCTGCCACACGGGAGGGAGGAATTCCTAAGAGCGACCCTAAACTATTCAGAGCAGATGTGAATGTTTTTCCTCCCTCCAGCCCCCCCCCCCACTAGCTTGGGGCTGTGGGCAAGGCTGATGCTGAGAGGAGAGCTGGCCACAGGAGGTGGCCGTAACTCACTCGCTGGAGGCTAATACTCTGATGGTCCAAGTGTTTGGTGTCAGTATTTCTTAGTCTTTCCTCCCTGATTCATGGGTTCTAGCTGGAACTATGGAGTGAAGGAACACTGGGACTGGGCAGAGACCTTCAAAGAACATTACAGAAGAGCCAGGGGTTGAGGGCAAGCTGGATGACTTCAGTGTAGAATTCTCTTTGGCTCCTTAAGTGCCACATATCCGTTGAGGGTTTGTCATAGATGTAAGCACAATTTTGCTTCAGCACCAGATCAACATGGTTCGTGTGAGATTTGAAAGATGGCGAGTCAGAGAAGAGCTGATGAGAATGGACTGTGATGGTTAGAATGCTCAAGCAGAAGTTTCAAACGAGCTGCTTGGGCATTTGTTCATTATGAAGGAAACGGATCCCTGGCCCTCCCATCAGGTGACTTGGGTGGTACCTAGCTTTCTCTGAGTCTCAGCCTTTCGCTTCTGTAAGGACGAGGGATTCTTGTGAGGAGACCAGAGGAGCTCTAGACCTGTGCTGCCTGGGGGTAGCTCCTAGAATGTGTGGCTAGTGAGTGCTTTTGGGTGGCCAGCCCAGAATGAGATCCACAGTGAGAGTAAAAGCCCCAACAGATTTAGAAGGCTTTGTGCAAAGAATGGAAGACCGCTCCTTAGCACTTTTTGCATCAGTTCCTGCTGAGATGATAGTAGTGGGTTAATTAAAATATATTCTTAATACTATGTTACCTGTTTCTTTTTTACTTAAAATGTGGCTAGTAGAAAATTTAAAATTACATATACGATTTGTATTATATTTCTACTGGACAGTTGGCTTAGACCTTTGCAAGATATGTTTGTGTAAGTACACATACAGTGTGCAACTCTGGGTTGCACACCCCATCTTTGACACTTGTGTGTATATTCATCTGTTTCCGGGTCTCACAGTCTCACCTTTTGGGGAGACAGCACAAAAGGCTGCAGGGAAGGGCTTTTTCCATTTCTTATGAAAGGGAAACTTTTTGAACAAAAAAATTTCTTTTAAACTACCAAGGCCATAGCAAACTCTAAAACCCTCTGGTCAGGAACAATTTCACAGGCTCTCGGGGTTTTCAGTAGGACTCATGGGGTCAGCTCCACAGGCCTCAGAGTAGCCTCTTGGACCCATTATCTTCTATGAGGTCCTGTAGGATGGTGAGTGGCCAGGACTTGCACACACAGTTAATTCCCACTTTCCCTGGCCATTGTCAGGAAGAGACAGAACAGCAGGAAGTACAATCCAGAAGACTTTCTGAGTGTGGACTACAGTTCACATTTCCTTTGCTGTTGGATTATCCTAATTCCATTATTCTTAATTATCAGGTTTTTTTTTTTTTTTTTTTTTTTTTGTGGAATGGGGGATTGAACTCAGATTCTTGTGCTTGTGAGGGAAGCACTTATTCCACTGAGCCATCTCCCCAGCCCCTTCTAATTCCATTATTCTTAATACCAATAGGTAGGGGTACCGTTGACCACAGGAGAAGTGGGTGGCGAGGGCCAAAGCTGACCGAGAAAAAGAAACACACTGGAGACCGAGAAAGCCACACCAAGAGCTAGAACTTACGGGCATCCAGAGCCTGCAAGCTGGAGCAGCAGCTTCGAAACAAGGCAGCACAAACCCACTCCTACTTGGATTTAAAATTGGACTCATTTAGATCTTCGTTGTGGGAACACGGAAGTGCCAAGCCGCAGAGGTTTCAACTGCCTTCTCGTGAGGACATCTGCTGCTATCTGAGAAGTAGACCCCTTTGGCCAATGGCCAGCTGTGACCCTGAAGCCTGAGGGAGCTTTGGGACCAGCATGCCCAATTCTTCACTTTAGAGGCGGAGAAATCAAGGCTTGAGGGTGTGGCTCACTAGGGCCTTCTGTCTCCTGATTTAGCAGGCTCTGCACTCCTCCCTGCCTGCCGCCTCCTCCTCAGAGACTGAATTTCATTCCAGGAAAACGTTCTGGGTGGTGAATAAATAACAACCAGTGTTTTCCCCTGACCCACATGCCACGTTGCAGCAGGCAGCGAGGGTTTACAGTGGAACCAAGCTCTGTGTTTGAGAGGGTATTAGTGTAATGAGGCGGAAAAGCCCTCATCAAACACATAAATACAGCTCAGCGAGAAAAGCTTGCGCTCACAGCTCATCCAAACGGTGGCATGGCCTTTGCCAGCTGCTTAGAGTGGGAAGGTGACCCACCTGACTGTCCAGGCCCAGGTCACCACCTGAGTCACCCCTGCATCTGGAAAGTTTGAATGTATACAAAATTGCCTCCTGGAAAAATAGCAGGTTTCTGTCATTGTTACAAAAAAAGAAAAGTAAAACATAAACAGTTTAAAAACACCGGTGGGTTTTAGTATTCATTGGACGCCTCTTTTCCCAATTTCCCTGTCTCCATCAGATAAGCTCAATTCAGCCAATTCCCCTGCTCTATTTTCTAGTTCAAACGATTACACCCTGTTCCTTTCTGGGTTTCTGGACATGCTCAGGAAGCTGTGAGAATGAGCTACTAAGGATTCCTGTGGACTCTTCCTCACAGTTTCAGGTTTGATTTAGGGACGTGGGAACCCAGGTGAATCGAAGTGCGGCAGTGACCTCCGCTGTACCTACCACTGGGCTCAAGCCTGACTGTGTCTTTTCTATGCCTCCATGCCCAGGAGAACCCACATGTGGATGTAACAAGCTGCTCCAGCCCTGGGAAGCCAGTGCCCAGGCGTTTTGCTTTCAAAGGGAAGAAGATGCTACAGTACTAGGGTTTCAATCAAGGCTTGCAGCCCGGGATGCTGCTACTGAAGATTGGTGCTCCCACCCTGGGTGGGGGTGGGTGGGTGAGGGGGCTTGTGAGTTCAGAATTTCAGCCCAAGACCCAAGACCCAAGACCTGGATGAGCTGAAGGTCTTCTGGCACCTGCCTCCTCCTGGCCTGCTGGGCCCTTCACAATGCCTGGCAAATCAAAGCCAAAGGGATGTAGCTTCAAATAATGAGTAATGACCTTAGACTTTGAAATTGGTGTCAGGGGCTCTGGCATCTGGAATCTTTAAGAATTTTGGTTCTTACTGAAAGCTGGTCTTATGCTTTTTCAAGGTACGGAGGCACTTCTCAAAGCCATGCACAGTTCATGCCGGGAGAGAGGTCAAAACCACAAATCTCAGAGATGTAATGCAAACCGCTCAGAGCAGGAACTGGTTCTTCTAAACAGAACTCTACATGGGAGCGGGAGTGAGCCAGAGGAAAAATAGAGGAGTAGGTGTAAACTGTACAGTCTTTAAAAAGAGATTCAACAAAGAAGTTAAACCGTCTCCCCCAAACAAGAACAATAAGACCTAGAAACTTGTAAGAAAACCTACAGGTTTTCTGGTAGTCTCTGTTCTAGGAGCTTCTGAAATACACACAGACAAGAACATGGACGGGGAGACCAGCTTTCAACCTCCGAGCTGCCAGGCCCACAGGCTGCTGTAGAGATGGAAAAACTGCATCCCGGATCATGAGACTTTGGCTATTGCTCTTCGTTACCATCTTGGAGCTGCCAGGTGATCTGAAGTGCCCAGTCAAGTCTTGGCGCACTCCTCCCTTCTGTCCCTGGCTGTGCTGTCTCTCTTGTCCACATTTGCCATTTCAAGATTTCACCTCTTCGCAGTCTTGGTCAGTGGAAAGTTCCACGTCAGACAACCCCACTTCCATGGCCATGATCAAGGAGATGTCAGAATCGCTGCTCACGGCAGGCTCCTGTTCACCTGAGGAAGGAAAAGAAAAGGTCAGATGGGAGATCAGGCCTTGGAAGGCTGCTCCTTTCTCTCTGATTGCCTCTAGTGATGTTGCCGTAAATGCCTGTGGCAGGACTAGAAAAATGTATCCTTCTTTAAAAACTCTGCTTCCTCTCAAACTAGGACCCCAAATAGATTCTAAATGGATTGAAAAGTTACATGTAAGCAAGAACAGGAGTAGCAAGAAAAATTAAAGAAAAGAAAATATCTGATCTAACATTCTTAGTGGAAAAGTATACATCTGCTATTGCTAAGAGGCCAAGAAAAGCGAGGAGTTTACAGAAGAGCTCAATGGATGCACTTACTGTTAAAAATGTTAAGAACAGGTAAAATCAAAATCAAAAGGCGTGTGTCAGACTGGGAAATTCACAGAAGTTTTGCAAATGATTATATTCATAACACCTAGGAAGCTTTGGAGTCTATAAGAAAAATATTCCAAAGCAGGCAAAAGGGCTACCATTGTATGATTCACAGGAGAATAAAGTGATGGATAAATGAAAAGTAAAAATGAGATCTCCTTCTTGGCCTGTATAACCTTCACAATTTAAAAATAGAAGACAATGTTAAGAGAACACTCAATGGAGCCAGGTGGGGGAGGCATGCCTGTAATCCCAGTACTCAGGAAGCTGAGGCAGGCAGGTTTCCATGAATTCAAGGCCAGCTTTGGCTACATAGTTCAAGGACAACCTGAAATACATAATGAGATTCTATTCCCCACCCCCGCCAGAAAAAGGAGTGCATTGCCATCCTGCATGTGAGTTGGTGAAATTCTTTTTTATTGAAACTTATTTGTACATCTTTATGGGGCATATTATGCTAAATTTATATAATTTTATATATATAAATAAAATCAAACCATGGTAGTCAGCACACCTATAACTTTAATCATATTTACATGTTGGGAGTTTTACACACTTGTAGTCATTTGGAGATGTATCCTAGATTGCTTTTAACTATTAGGTATCCCACTGTGTGCTAGGTAAACTGGAAGTGATTCTCTGCTCCCTTTACTGAACTTCCTGTGCTCCTCTGCCTGCCTGGGCTTGAGTGACCACGAGGCCTTCCCGATCTCCATCACAGTTCACTTATTATACTCTGAAAGTGTCACCTGGGGGTTGTGTTTCCATAGTGAATTAGAGAGCAATAATCAGAGATGCAGAAGTCTATATTGAAGCATTATTTTTTATTTTAAAGAGAACGAAAAAATGAAATGAGATGATACAACATTTCAAAACAAGCTGACAGGAAATTAACAATGATTACTGTATTGCATATTGTTATCTTCAAAGTAGTTGCTTAGATACCAGATATAAGCATGTAAGATTGGTTAAACAATATAAACACCAACTGTTCCTTTCAATGAACTAATAGAAATTAGTGGTACAATCAGTTGTCTTATGTGTGTGTGTATACACAACACACACACACACACACACACACTTTTTTTTCTCCTTTTCCCCATCCCAGTTCTTTCCTTTTGAGCAGTTTCTTTCCCTTTCATGGCATCTATTGTACCTTTTAGAACTTATTTACTCTTTCAGGTTCTTACACCAGGGAGACAATACAATGTTTACACATGTAAGTCTGATTTATTGCACTTATGAGTATGGTTTCTAGTTGTATCCATTTACCTATAAAAGCTCTGAGCATATCTTTCTTTACAGCTGAGAAATAGTTGTATAAAAATACTGTATCTTTTTATCCATTTCTCAGTTGATGGGTATTTGGGTTATTTCCAGGATTTAGCTATTACAAGTTGTATTGCTATAAACACGGGTATACATAATTCGCTGTGGTATGATGTTTTTAATTCTTTTGGGAAAACATCCAGAAGGGGAGTAGCTGGGTTGAATGGGAGCTCTAATCCTAGTTTTTTGAGGGATCTGTACACTGATTTCCACAGTGATTTTATCAGTCTATATTCTCAGCAGTGGAGAAGGGTTCTTCTTTCCCCACAGTCCTACCTGCATTTGTTTCTGGTTAAATTTTGATGACAGCCATTCTTTCTGGGATGAGGTGGAATCTCAGTATTGTTCTAATTTACATTTCTCGGGTGATCAATGATGTACGACAGTTTTTCATATGCTCATTTGCATTTATTTCTTCATCTGAGAAGTGTGTATTCATCCAGATGCCCAGTTTTTGACAGGATCTTTGAACTTTAGGGGTCTGATTTTTAAAATTCTTCTTATGTTCCAGCTAAACGTCATTTATCTGAGGGACAGCTGGCTAAATTTTTTTCCCAGGTTGTGGTTTTTTTCCCCACTCTGTTGGTGATTTCTTTTGATGTACAAAAACTTTTTAATAGGGTAAGATCCCAGTTGTTGATTCTTTGAAGTATAAAACTTTGTAACTAACTTAAAGTCCAATAATATAACATCACAATAAACTGTGACTTCTAAGGGCATGTTCTTTTTATAATTATTAAGGTTTCCAGAGAATTTGTAGTTGCAAGAGTACATGCGTATGAGTACTTTTTTTTTTGGCATAAGAATATAATGCTTAGCAGTATTTCCAGTATAACAATGTTAAGTGAAAACAGAAGTACTGAATTGGGTTTAATAGAAAAAGTTAACGGGAAGCAAAGAAACCCCAAATACAAACACAAATTATCTCTACTTGTGAGATTCATATTCATTTTCTTTCAAGAAGTTTTTGAGGCACTGTTTCCAAATATTCTACAATATATCATACATTCATTCAAAACATAATTAGTGCATTTATTTGAGGCACATTTTATTGCTGACCCATTATGCGCTGAAGAAGCATCGGATCTCACTGAGAGTAAGACATTTCGTGTCTTTGGCAAGCTTCTACCTTGTGGGCAGGCAGGCTGTGAATAAGGCAAAGGAAACACCATGGGGTAAGCATGCTGGTGAGTACATTTGGGTCAGCTTCTGCAGCAGCAGATAGGAGCCAGGAAACTGTAGGCTCACAGAAGGTGTCCTTAGAGGTGCAAAGTCTAAACTGAGTACTAAAGCCTGATCTGTATTTTAGCTGATGGACGGAATAATGAGAAGAACACGTGCAGGTGGCTGGCAGTGATGGGGACCCTTGGGTTGCGGGACAGTAGTCTGCCTCACCTTCACATCCTGTAACTCTTTCTTTTAAATATGACTGGAATGCAGTGGGCTGGTGGGGAGGCTGGGGAGCCAGGCTGTAGAAAGCAGTTTTAAACACACAAAGTCTGGTGTGTACTATTACCCTGCAGAAGAAACATGCAATTAAAAGATCAACAAAAATGTCTAAGTTCTATAGGCTGAGGATGGCCATAATGCTCTGGCTCTGCTCATTACTGATACATATAAGACAGAAGCGTCACAAGAATGGTGAATTCCTAGGTTGTTTCAAGGAAGCAAACAAAGGGAACTAACTGAAGGATCCGAGTGAGGAGGCATGATCACGGCTATGATGAACAGAGATGCACGTCTTAGATTAATTAGAGACATCAGTGTTTCCCAGGAAAAAAACCTGAAGCCTACAGTCTTGTGTTTTCTAGATTTGCAGGTGCATGAAGCTCACAACCATGGAACAATCAGGGACTAGAATGCAACTCTAGGAAGAGAGAAGTATTTGCTGTTTGAAAATGGTGGTGTGCAACAAATAGTTAACAGAAACAGTCATGCAGAAAACAAACCAAACTGGGAGCAGGCTGCACACTGCACAGCAAAATGCTCTCTGCACTGGATCTATGTGTGTACACGCTGTGACCTGTGTTTCTTGTGTATGCACTGTTTTTATTTCTCCTCTCCAGGGATACACGGTGCTGCCTTGACCCCAGCATCTGGAGAATTCTGGGTGCAGGCTGGCGGGGCTCTTTCCCTAACTGCTTTGCCTTTGTTTCCAGCACAGTGCAGGGTGCTCCCTGCTCCACTCCAGAGTGCACACACCTGGGGTCCGGACCAGAAGACCCTGGGCTGTGGTCATCACCACCCAGTCAGACGCGGGACAGCGAAGTTTCTCTCCTCTCCCATGTCACGGACGGGCATCTGGGTTTCTTTTCTTCCAGTTGCTCAAATTTTGTTATTGTCTCTTCTTTCATTTTCCTTGCTCCTATCTTTAAAAACCTCTTCACTGTATAGTTTGTGTGAGATTTCAGGAGAGACTGGATGTCATCTTGTGAGTAACCTGCTTTTGTTCCTTACTAATTTTTTTTTCTGGTAGTGGGGACTGAAATCGGGACTCTCACACTGAGCAACATCCCCAACCTTTAGCTCTTGTTTTGCTTTCAGACAGATTCCTGCCAAATAGCTAATTTGCCCAGGCTGGGCTTGAACGTGCAACCCTTCTGCCTCAGTTTTCCAGAGTGTTGAGGTTCCAGGGGCGTGCCAGCCAGCTTTAGTGCTATTTTGTTTTGGACTGTATTTTATTTCAGCTACCAGTAATTATGTGTGCTATTCTTTATGCCATGCTCTCCCTCTAGGGATAAAGTTTAATTGACTATGGAATGAGAATTTGGGCTGGATAGTCAGCATTCTTTCTGGTTTTTCACATATGTGTGTTGGTATCAAAGTGGCATGATTGGTGGATTTTTCAGTAATTTTTAATGGAATTGGCATCGAGAAATAAAGTTGTTAGATATTTTATGACTTCTCAAATTGTTTTTATTTTTCAGTTTTATTTTTAATAAAAAGGAATATTTATTGTATATTTAGTAAAAGTATATATTAATGGGAGAAATCACTACTTAGAGGTACCATGAAAACTAAAATCTTCTTATTACTAGGGGTGAAATTGAGGACTACCCAGAGAATTCAGTCTTGTTTCTTTGTGCTTCCTTCTGCTCTTGCTCAAGCTGGGGTCTGCAGTAAGATCTCACGTGTTGGAGGCCCGGTTCCAGAGTGGCACTGGGAAGTGACAACAACTGGAAAGTGACAGCACCTTTTGGAGTTGCAGCCTGTGGGAGGGAGCAGGGCCTAGGATAGGGGACTCTAGTCTTTTGCTGTCTCTCTTGTGAGAAATGGGCCCCTTTAGCCACACTCTCCTGTCTGGGTGTACGTGCTGCCACAGGCCCAGCAGCCAGCCAATCGATTGTATACTGACGCTCCCAGCGCTGCAATCCGGAAGAGAGCATTCACCTTCGATTCATTGCTGTTTATTATAGTCACGGTGGTGGAGATCCCTTCCTCCATCCCGGCCCACTCCTAGTGGCATCAGCCAGTGCAACTTACAAAAAGTTACTTTTTCAGCATATAATTAAACCAGAAGTCAACCAAAGAGATTATTATTATGGAGCAGCTTTATGAATGCCATATGGATCTAGAAAAAAAGAGGTGATTTAAAGAGTTTTTTAAAATTATTATTTGGTACAGGGACTCACTACATAGCTCAGTCTCCTAGTGATCCTGTCTCAGCCCCCCAAGTGCTGGGATGATAGCTTTGCGCCACCATGCCCAGTTTCAGGGGCAAGCATAATACAGGGCTGGGCAGGGCGTGCAGTACCAGGCATTGAACCCAGGTCCTTGCACTTACTTGCCAGGCAGATGCTTAGACTCCTGGACTATCTCCCCACCCCCCAGAGTCCTTAAAAAGGCAGAGCCTTTAATCCTGACAGTGTCTCTCCTTCCCTGCTGGTTTTGCAGCTACCAGACTGAGCAGACTGTCTGGACTGGATTCCTTCTCACCTGGGTGTTTTCTAAACAGCAAGGCATGAACAACGAAGTCCAGAGGAGGCCACAGACTACTGCATCGGGCTGCTCAATTCAGGCAGGGCTACTTTGGAAACAGACAGCTGAAGGCAAAGACGAGTTCAGACCAGGAGAACCTCAAGAATGGTTCAATTTTCATGTTGTAACATCCCACACACTTTCTCTCTTAATCACCTTCTATTTAAAACATCTCATATTCTTCTAAAAATGATCTGAAGAAATTTGAACTTATTCATCACTATACCTTCCATGTTCATTTGAACTTGGTTTATCCTATGACTTTTTAAAATAGAATTTTGTTCTTTAATCAAGCAGATATTTTTTCTTTGAGACTACAATAATATGAGTGAAAACTATGGAAGTTAAACATTTAGAAGGCTTTTGACTGGTGGTACTGAGGCATGTAAATAGCCATCAGTAACACAAATGTTCATTAAATTTTGCCTCCTTCCCTGCAGATATTAATACAAAAGTCATGCAAAACTAACACTGGTTTTTAATAAACCCTTTCATATTGGTATTATTCTCATTTCAAAGATTAAAATATTTTTATTTAATGACACAGTAGTACAGTATGTATTTGATATACTTTCTTTTCATTGTTTTCATGCGTTATAAAGGCATTGAGAAAGTTTAAACAGGGAGAAATCTGATCTGCTTAATATTTTAAGACACCATCCTTACTGTTATGTGGAGGAGGGCTTGGCAGGCCAATGGGAAGAAGGAACTCAGGTAGTAACCTATTGCACAAAGCCTGGATGAACACAGCGGGTTATGTGGCAGGGATGCAGACAAGAGAACAGACAGATTCCAAATGAAAGACCTACAGACAAGTGAAGAACTGGACAATGGTAGGAAGAACAGGGAGCAGAAAATTCTTCAAGAACACAAGTTCTGGTACACTGAGTTACAGGATGTTTCAGTTCAGGTTCACTTATGTCCTGAGTCCTCACTGACCTTGAAGGGCTAGGGCCAAAATGTTGGCTAACCTTGTAGTCTTTCTTTTTCTCTAATGTTTTGATGTGGAAACTTAAGTTGTTAACCCTCCAGAAGAGAAGCTTAATGATATTGTTACCTTAAACCATAGGCAGTTGAGCTTCACCTCACTATCTGTCTGAATGTCAAATGCCTTATACATAACATAGAACAGGTATTTTCCAAATATTGTTGATATGTTAAACTTTAAATCCCTATAGAACATGAAAAAAAAAACCAATTACACATTTTTACACAGAAATTTAGAAATCTAACCATATACAATATTGTAGCAGGCTAGTCCTATGACATTGTTTTTCTTTTCTTTTTCTTTTTTTTTTTTTGTGGAACTGGGGGTTGAACTCAGGCCCTTGTGCTTGCCAGGCAAGTGCTTATTCTATTGAGCTATCTGCCCAGCCCCGACACTTTTTTTTTCTTGTCTCTTATTTTATTACCTTTAAAAAAAACAAACATTTACTTGAAAGAGAGTATAGCAATAATTGATATGACATTAGAAGCAGTATGCATTTAGAAGACCAGAATGACAGGCATTCCAAGCATGGCCCTAGTATTACACATTGCTATCCTCAGTGCAGTCGCTTAGTTCATAGGTATCAGCATATACAGTTAGTCAGGGAAAAAATCCTACCAATTAACTGCTAGTTTCAAAAAGCTGATGGAGATTCTCAGCCTTAACCATCATGTGTTTATAAATGTATGATTTTGTTCCTGCCATGTTTCCTAACTTTTCTCCTTGCCCTGTCTTTGTTGTTTACTCCTTAAGTTCTCGCTTTGCATTTAATTGTGTTATACCTTTCAATTTTTATTTCTTCTGTTGAGTTCTCACACTAGAGAGATTATATGATATTTACATATGTGGGTTTGGTTTATTTCACTTATGAGTATATCGTCAAGTGGCATCCACTTATATGTGAAGGCTTTGAGTTATCATTCTTTATAGCTGAGTAACACTCCATTGTATAAAACCACCACATCTTTGTCATCCATTCCTCAGGTGACAGGCATTTTGGTTGCTTCCAAGATTTGGCTATAACAAACTGTGCTACTATAAACATAGGTACACATATATCACTATGATATGATGTTTTCAGTTCTTTTGGGAAATTTCCCAGTAGGGGGATAGCTGGATTGAATGGGATTTCCAGTCCTAGTTTTTTAAGGAGTCTGCATATTGATTTCCATAATGGTTGCATCAGTCTACATTTCCACCCTTCTTCACTGCTGGTGGAAATGTAGACTGATGCAACCATTATACAAATGGTTTTCCTCCCCCCCCCCACAGCCTCTCCAACATTTGTTGTTAGTGGATTTCTTTATTCTTTTTTTTTTTTTTTTTTTTTGGTACTGGGGATTGAACTCAGGACCTCATGCTTGCCAGGCAAGCATTTATTCTATTGAGTTATCTCTGTGGCCCCATGATTTCTTTATGATAGCCATTATTTCTGGGGTGAAATAGTACACTAAACAAAAAAAAATAGATACAAATGAAGGACCATTTTGTATCTGTATATACAAAATGGTTAGGATATACAGTTGCTTTCTGTTAATTCAATGAGAAGAGAGATTTGTACTAACAATATTTGGACTGGATATCATGTCTGCATCTTGTACTATGAATAACCACTATGAAGGCAACAATATGCAATGTATTAATCATTGAAACTGTCCTATTAATTGGTTTTGAAACTGTCTCATTGTTTTTTGTTTAAATTAATCAGTTGTTTTAATTTGCATTTGATGATGGCTAGTGAGGTGGAGCATTTTTTTCATGCATTTATTGGCTTCTAGAATTTCTTCCTCTGAGAAGTGTGTGTTCATTTAGATGCCCATTTCTAGACTGGGTCTTTAAATTTTGGGGCCCTAATGTTTTTTAGCTCTTTATAAATTCTAGAGAGATCTTTGAGTGAGTGCTTCTTAAAGATTATTTTTTTCCAAATTTGTGGGTTGTCTTTTCACTATGTTGGTAATTTCTTTTGATGTACAAAAACTTCTCAATAAGAGGAGATCCCAGTTGTTAATTCTTTTTCTCATCTTTTTGGTGGAGCTGGGGATTGAACTCAGGTCCTTGCATTTGACAGGAAAGCATCTATTCCACTGGGCCATCTCCCCAGCCCTTAAGGATAGGGTATGTTTTCCTCATCTCTTTGCCAGTTGTTAATTCTTTCAAGTATTTCCTGTGCAGTTTGATTTTTGTTCATGAACTCTTTGTATACCCCTATGTCTTCAAGATTTCCTCCTACTTTCTCTTCCATTCAAGGAGATTATGGAGCCACAGAGGAAAATGGTCAATGATGTATAGTAGGCTTAAGGAGAGTTACCTAAAAAGAAAACATTCTCTCAGGCTTTCACAGCGAGCAAATTGGTCAAGCAATGGCTATGACTCATCCAGATGGCTGACAGTGACAAAAGATCTACAAACTGCTGTACATAGTTTCAGGGTAAATCCTGAGGGGATCTGACTGATCTTGTCAGATACAAAAGTTACATTTTTGTTATACAGGTCTTGCTTTATCTTGGTCTTAACCATCCAGCAGAAAAGTATAAACATGAGGTACAAAAAGTAAAGCCATATTAATATGATGAGCTGTAAAAGGCTCAAGTCAACAACTTCTGACAATGCCAGTTCCTCGGATAACCTACTACTTTATGGACTACTACAAAATATTAGCATATTTTGCTGAATTCAAGACCTACAAGATTTGAGTGGCAATGGAATACCCATCTCTGACAAAACTAAACAAAAAAGGGGATATAAATGAAGGACCTTTTTGTAGTGAACAAATATATATATTTGTATATACAAAATAAGATACACAGCTTTCTCTTAGTTCAATGAGATTTGTACTAATAGTGTTTAGACAAGATATCCTGTCTGTATCTTGTACTCTGAATAACTACTATGAAGACAACAATATGCAATGTATTAACTGTCCTACTAACCTGTTTTGAAACTGTCTCATTGTTATTTCTTTCTCAATAAAATAAAAAAAAGAATATAGGTTCTGTTAAGTTGGAGAAACTGCTGGTGAGACAGATATTGGGGCTTGATATCCTGTACAGTTAAGTTTTGCATCTGCTGTACACATGAAATGCTCATGAGATGCCCAGCAGAGATGTGGATGTTGGGAGTCTACAGCTGAGGGGCGAAGCCGTGGCTATCAGTCTATTTGGGAAGCTTTAACACAGAGAAGGTAATTTTAACCCATGGGAAGAGGCTGGTTTCTCCAAGCAGAGATTGGTGTGGGAAGACGTGGACAAGGGAAACCCCTCCTAGGAACCCCCAGAACTGGAGCCAAAGACTCCAACCAGTTTCCCCTGACGGGTTTTGTTTGGCCTGCAAGAGTTTTAAAACTAAAATATGCATTAAGTTACCAATATTTGAAAGTCAGGATATTTTAGATACAAATTTACATTTGAAATTTATCTTGGAAAAAGAATGCCCAGGCAATAGATATCTGATCCCTTGGTAGAAACCCCTGGCCTGGGTGCCTCCCATCTGCCCCTGCATAGCCTGCAGCTCGTAGACTCTGGGCACAACCATCAGGACACAGTTTGTTATGCTGGTTCACATTACTTACTGGTCCTGTGGAGACCAGAAATCTCATATTTGGGGGAGGGCAAACAAGCAGCAGAGGAAACAACCCCCAAAGAGGCTAGGCTGGGTAGAGCCTTCCTCTATCTTAAATATATGCCTTTTGCTTTCTACCTTCTTTATAGTAGACTCAACAGCCAAGGAAGCAAGATAATCTATTCCTGAATTAGTTGGGGATGGAGACGATGCACAGATGGGTCCCAAGTCATGTTATTTTCCATCTTGGGTCTCTTTATCGTGTCCCAGAGCAGTGGTAGGAATTGTACAGCATGGATCATGGTGGGCTACCTTGTAGCTTTGAGAGCTCTGAAAGGTGTGCCATCAGCGGTGTTGAGTGCTTAGACAGAGAAAACACCTATTTCAAATGGACCTTTGTGAGCTACTCTTGTTGACCTATTGTACTTGCTTAGAAAGATTTCCATATTTTATTCTCAGTAAATTCTAAGAGTAGCCTAACCATGGATAACCCCAAAATTCTTAGTGTTGGGATCAATTCCATTTAGCCCTTTAATCATTAGCATCTTTAGTTTACCTATTTCCTCTTTAGTATGCAAAATGTTACCCAAAGACTCACGGGTCTCCTGTGTGATACAGGCTGGAGTGGTAATGGTCTGATGTAACTGTCTATTAATAGTGCTAGAATCCTTCCACCTGAGAACATACGCAAACCTGGAGCCCTGCCCATGCAGCATTGGTACTATGGTTTGACTGTCCTTTCCAAAATGCAGGTTGCATTTTTTTATATTTTTATTTTTTTAGTACCACATCTACAGAGTCTCACTACACAGAGAGGACTTGTAGTGGTCCTCCTATTTTCAGACTCCCAAGCACTGGAATTATAGGCACATACCACCACATCCAGTCTCAGTTGCTTCCTCAGCGCACCCCAGGGGTGGAGCCATCAGGGCAGCTTGAAATATAATTGCCATTGTAACTGTGCTGAGAGGCGGGGCCTTCCAGGTGATTAGGTCCCAAGGGCTCAGCCCTTCTGTAAGGACAAAAGGCGAAGTCTAGCCTACTTTCTCTGTTTTGGGCACACTTGCTGGCAGCTGCACTGCTGCAAGAAGGCCCCTACCAGGTACAGCCCTGAGGACTTGAGCCTCTCGGCCTCCAGAACTTTGAGCTAAAGAAACTTGTATTGTTTATACCTTTCCAAGTCTGTGGCATTCTATCATAGCAGCAGAAGGCAACTGGACAAACCTGGTTTGTTTTTATCAGTTCCCTAGTTCAGGCCTCTTCCACTGCCAAGATTCCCACTTCAGAGTCCTGCATCCTTCTTTATGAATAAAAGGCACTTGGGAAATGTTTGTAGAACTAAGACTGAACTGAAGTGGCTCTTTGATCTCATAAGGGCTGATCAAATAACTCAGTGGATTAAAGCACCTGCAAGCAGGCACAGGGGCTAGGGGTTTGATCCTGGGGCCTGTCATGCCGGCCCGGCTCCTGGGGTGCCCTTAGATCGCAAATGAGATTGGGTGTGGTGGCAAGTGCCTGTAATCCCAGCTCTTGGGAGGCTGTAAACAGGCAGATCACTGGGAGTCCAATCTAGTAGTGAGACCCTGAACACCATGTAGACCCTTCCCTAAAATTAAAAAAAAATACTGATCACATAGGGCCTATTTTTTTATACTTTCATAATTAAAAGAGGCTAAATTTTTATTAGTATTTATAATACATGTTAAAACTTGTTTCTCTCTTTCTCTCTCTCTGTATACACACACACACACACACACACACAATTTCAATCATTTTCAATTCTTTACCCTTATTTGGTGAGCTTTTTTTTTTTTTTTTTTTTATCTTAGGGAAGGGTCTACTACTAGATCAGACTCGTAGTGATCTGCCTGCTTACAGCCTCCGAAGAGCTGGGATTACAGGAGCACGCCAGCACACCCAGTCTCAATTGCCATCTATCGGTGTCCTGGGGGCGGGGCCAGCATGGCAGTCCTGGGGATCAAACCCCTGGCCCCTGTGCCTGCTTGTAAGCACTTTAATCCACTGAGCTACTTGGTTAGCCCCTTTACTCTTGTTTAATAATAGCTACTGAATGTTTATTGCACGCCAGGCACAATGCTGAGTACTGTGAATATTCTAATTTAATATTCATAATTAATCTATGACACTGAAATATCACAGTTTTCAAATGATATCACCAAAGTGGAAAAATTAAAAAAATGCCCCAGTTTCCTTGGTTTATGGCTGGAACAATTCTAGCTCACTTCTGTCTGACTTCAGAGCTCACGAGCTGGACCATAAGCTGCTGCGCTTTAGAGAACTGCGCAAGGATCGATGGACTCTGAAGAAGACCAGACGCTTAAAATCACGCACGCACACACACACACACACACAACTTGTGTGGAGGATGGAAAAAATTAATATACGTGTAAATACATTATTTTGGTATCTTTCACCAGATTACCAGAGAACCCACAAAGGTCTGAGAACCATTTGGTTAGGAGATTTCGCTTCCTCGGTGTGAGGGGGGCAGCGCAGCCTGTTGCCGAAGGCCTATTTTGGCTCACACTCACCAGTCAGGTGTTGCATTAACTTGGCATTAGTGGTTTCACACGGACTTCCTCTTCCTACTTCTTGTGTCTTCAATGGTGGTGGCTATTCCAAGCCGGGGAAGCTGTCCCTCCCAGAACAAGGTCTGGCATCTACCCTGCTCCCTGCCTCAGGAATGGTGCACAGCGCAGGTGCGGGCTGTTATGAATCTCCTCAGAGGACTGAACAACACTGAGCTGGGGGGAGGTGCTCCCTGTTTTGGGATAAAACAATTTGCTGGCGACTCTAGTTCCCCAGGTGTCCCGATTCTCCAGAAGACTTGGGCTCACACGCTGAGAGGTGCTTCGCATGACAGGACAGCTTATTTTCCCTCAGGTCCTTGAGAGACAAGGTCTCAGAGAAAAATGGCTTCTCTCCAGCCACTGCTACGATGCTTATCTTGAAAATAGGACATCATGTCCAATGAACCCTGACCTCTACAAGGACAAGCACACTCCAGGGGAGGTGCCCAGCAGGGCTGAGTGCATCCTAACGCTGCTGTCCTTCCATCTCCCTCACAATACGGAGGTCCCTGCGGGCTGGCGCAGGGCCTATGCTTTCTGTCATAATCTTAGTGAGCAAGTTAGATCTTAAATGCATAAGAAAATGTGTTTCTTTGTCTCCTTTGGCTTCACCAGAATTTCTGAGGTGATAAGCTACTCCAGATTTGGTTTCCACTTTCCTGTTTATGAGTAAGCCCTGCTGTGAGAATGGGAAACCTGTGGGCCACCTCTTTGGAGGCTGTGCAATAACACAAATGCAGCAGCCAGGACAACCAGCGCCTTCCTGCGTGCCGGGCCCTGTGCTAAGTAATTGCACACCATCTGTGTGTTATATCTGCAACAACACTCTGAAGGTTGTGTGCGAGTCCCCTGTGGTTGCTTTCTATGTGAGGTGGAGTCAACTTGCCCAGAGTTGGGTGTGTAGAGGGTGGCAGGTGTCAGATCTCAACGCAGGCTAGTACTGCTGACAACCGGGACTCTGGAGCACACAGGACTTCGACGCTTCTATTTGGCCAACCTGTCTTTGCACACAAGAAATACACATTCTAGGCTTACAGTGCAGGCTCATTCACTCGGCTATCCACTCAGCCACTTGCACATTCTGGGAATTGTTCAGACATAACTGGGAATTTCGCTTTTAAAATTTCGGTTTCAGGCCAGCTAGCCAGATCAGTGGATTAAAGTGCCTGTTTAGGCAGATGCAGGGACTGAGGTTCAATCCCTGGTGTGCTGGGCTGTGCCAACTCTGCCCCCAGGGCTTGCTGAGACAGTGACTGAGAGTGGGCAGGGTGGCATGCACCTATAATCCCAGCACTGGCGAGGCTGAAAATAGGAGGATCACTACGAGTCCAATTGGTGTAGTGAGACCCTGAACACCCTGTACTAAATATATATAAAAAATTCCTCTTCCATAAGTGAGTATTTGTACACAGTGAATCCAAATCAGGAATATTCTCTCCCAGGTTTTTGTTTGGACTTGGTAAAGGTTTCCCTCAGAGTTTCTAAACTAAATTAGATCACACAGGATTTCACTCAGCTTTGATCTCTTCTCTACTAGGTTTTCCTTCCCTATGACACTTAACCCAGCAGGAGGAAGATCTTCAATTTCTGTCTCTTTAATGATTCTTCTGGCAGTTCGTTCACTGAATCATTCCTTACTATGTAGTAAAAGAAGAACAATGTGATTCCTGTGTTAGTTTTAAATCAGACATTATATGAAGATAGCAAAATCTAATGACATTTATGCTATCAATTGCTACGCTCAAATCCTCAATTGGTACCACATATAGAGGACCATAAGCCTTAAGCATAATACCTGGTGGATGGAAGCTGCTTGATGAGTGTGAATATAGTTGGAATGAAGAGGCAGTGAGAGGGCTGGGGAGATGGCTCAGTAGAATAAGTGCTTGCCTGGCAAGTACAAGGTCCTGAGTTCAAATCTTGGTACCACAAAGGGGGGGGGCAGTAAGAGGAGGAAGTTGGGGGGTTAGTTGTACAGAGAGCTGCACATTTATCCATTTTTGTCACCATGTACTATTTTCTGCAGACTGTATTTGTTCACTCATTGATTTTATCACCTATTTATTCAACAGATGTCCATCGAGCATCTTAAGGTAGATACCACTGTTGAAGAAATAAAGATAGGATAAATACAAGCTCTGCCTTTAAGTTGAACTAATGCCATGAAAGTAATTAGACAACTACCTCATAAATGAAATGCAAGGTGGCATATACTAAGAGGGAGGTATAAGTAAACTGTTAAGGCAGTAACAGACTGGAGAAATTTCAGATCCACCTGAGTAACCAAGAGTCATAAATAAGCTGCACACAAGCAGGAGGGAGGACTGGAGAGTACAGGATGCCTGGAGATCAGGGCAATGGCATGCTTTTCAGGAGAACCAGCACAGCTGAGCAGCAGCCAGAGCCACTCAAGGGGCGTGAAGGCTTCGCTGTGCTGTGGTCTGGGACAGGAAGAACACTAAACTTTGCGGCATCCACAGCCTGCGTTTGCTTGGCCTCCTCTTGGCCCTGTTTGTGTTCTAGAAGGCCACAAAGGACACTCTGCCTGCAGCTTCTCAAACGTTCTGCTGAGAAAGCTGGAAGGCAGGTGGAGCAGGGGGGCGTCCTGCTTCTTATCCAGGCAAGTCCAGAACGAGGAGGAGGAGGACTTGGGATTCACTCCGCTGGGAAGAAGAAACAGCAGCGGCTCAATGCTGGGAAATAGCCCCTCGCCTTCTGTTCTTCCACAGGTGGATCAAAAAAAAAGTTTTACTTTTAAATCTCCTGCATTGTATAAGCTAACTTTAAGGAAGCACAGTTTACCTAGAACAAATTGCATTTATTTAAGTGCAGGCTTTTGACAGGCTTTGTTGGATGTGACAAGTGTATCTGTCCACCACCTTTAATGTCCTAATTTCTACTTTAGGAAATCTGACATTTCTGTTTCCTTTAAAAGTTTTCTCATGCTCATTTGTAGTGGGCTCCCTTTCTGCCAAATCAGATTTTTATTTTTTTATGGTACCAGGGATTGAACTCAGGATCCTGCACTTGCCAGGGAAGTCCTTATTCTACTGAGCTATCTCCCTGGGTCAAATATGATTTTTAAAATGTGTTTACCACTGTTTTCCAATTGTCTGATTTATATTTGGGGCTGGATAGCTCTTTGCTGTGAGGGATATCCTGTGAATTGTAGTAGTTATCTTTGCAAAATTCTTGTCTTCACCTACTGAAAATTAGTAGTAGTTCAGGTTCTCTCCAGCTGAAACAACCAGAAATATCTTTCGACATTGCCAAATGTTCCTGAGGGGCAGCCTACCCTCTAGAAGAGAGCCAGGGCACCTGATGAAGTTATTTTCTAGAATTTTATACGTTACATGACAGGGTTGCCTTTCTTTTTGAGGCTGAATAATGTCCCACTGTACATATCCATTTTCTTTATTCATTCATCCACTAATAGGCATTTCTTTGCCTTTATCTATTATTATTGAAAATAATGAGTTTGGATATGCATTGTGGTGTTTGGGATTCCAATTTCAATTTTTCTAGATGTAGACCCAGAAGTGGACTTCTAAGAAGGGCATTCTATTTACTTTTCTAGTTTAACTTAAAAAAATATTTATCTATTTGGTACAGGGTCTTGATACATAGTTCAGACTCATAGTGATCCTCCTGTCTCAGCCTCCCAGCGCTAGGATTACAGATGTGCTCCACCATGTCTGGTTTCAGTGGCCAGCACAGTACTGTTCCAGACCAGCATGGCATGTGGTACCAGGGATCGAACCTGAGTCCTTGGTGTTTGCCAAGTAAGTGCTTAGACCGCTGAGCTATCTCCCCAGCCCTACTCTAATTTTTTTAAGAATTGCTAGTTTTTTCCATAATGGCCATACCACTTTACATTCCTATAAACACTGCCCAAGAGTTCCAACTTCTCTGTAATATAATTAGTACTACTTTCTGAATTATTTAAAAAATAGCCATCCTAATGCTGAGAAAGGCAATACTGTGGGTTTGATATGTATTTCTCTAATAATTATTAGTGCTAATATGCTTTCACATGCCTGTCAGATATCTGTATTATCTTCTTTAGAGAACTATCTGTCCCACTTAGTCATGGTGTATAATATTTTAACATACTGCTGAATTTGGTTTGGTAGTGTTTTGGTGTAGGATTTTTACATGAATATTTCTCAAGAAGATTGATCCATATGTTCTTCTATTGGAGTACCTGGCCTGGGGTGGGTCTCATGGTAATGCTGGTCTTACAAAATGAGTTTAGAAGCATACTTTTCTCTGGAACATTCTGGAAAATTCTGAGAACAATAGCTATGAATATGAATAATTCTTTAAATGTTTGGTAGACTTCTCCAGAAAAATCATATGGTCTTGGGATTTTATTACTGGGAGGCTTCTGATTACTGAATCCACCTCTTGGTCATGCAGCAGGTTTTCTGTTTCTTTGTGATTCAATCTTGGTGTTATGTCTCTGACTTTACCCATTTCTTCCATGTTATCCAAATCTCTGGGTATGTAATTGTTCACGGCAGTCTCTTAGGGTTCTTTTTATTTCTGTGACACCAGTTGTAATAGCTCCTCTTTGATTTCTAACCAGTTATTTGAGCTTTCTCCCCTTTTAGTCAGTCTAGTTAAGGGCTTGCCAATTTAGATTATATCTTTACAAAAATTATAGCTTTAAAAAAAGCTCTCGTTGGCTTACAGTTTTTCTGTTTTCTATTATATTCATTTCAGCCATAATCTTCATTATTTCCTTCCTTCTTTTAATTTTTAATTCCATTTGTTCTTTTAGTTCCTTGAGGTGTAAAGTGAGGTACTTTTGAGAACTTTCTTTGTAATGTGCATTATGACTGCTAGAAACTTTTCTCTTTCTATTCTGTAAGTGTTGGTACGTTGTCCTTGCATTTTCATTTGTCCTAATATATTTTCTAATTTCGCCTTTGATCTATTGGTTGTTGCTATAGTTTATATCTGCAATGTCCCCTGAGCGACCATGTGTTGAAGGTTTTGTTCCCAGCTTGGTGCTATGGGATCTGGTAGTAACTCTGAGGAGCGGGTGCCAGTGGAGCTCCTCTAGTCGTGGGAAGTGCCCGTGAAGAGGACAGCATGACTAACTTTTTCCTCTCTGTATTCTGGTAGCCAGGAGCTGAATGAGTTCTCTACTTGCTGCTTCCACATTGTTCCGCTACATCACAAGCTCAAAAGTAACAAGGAAATGGAACATGGAATGAAACTTCTGAAACCATGAGATAGATGAACACATTTCTCTTTTTAAGCGGATTGAGACCAGAAAGGCCATTTTATAATTATGAAAGGGTGAGTTCCCCAGGAAGTTACAGCAATTGTGAAAACACTTTCACCTCATATGAGAGCACACACATATGTCTCAGATGCTTGCTTTATTGTCAGAACAGAAGGTTAGCATAGCTGTGTACCACTTAATTTCCACTTATGGAAGAATTTTCAGTTTTATTATACTAGCGATTTCCAGATTCTTTGCACTGTGGCCAGAAGAGATACTTGGCATGAATTAAAAAATTTTTTTTTTTCATTTCAGACTTGTTTTGTGACCCAGTATGTGACCTCTCCAGAGAATGCTCCATCTGCACTTAGAAGAATGTGCATTCTGCTACTGCACAGTGGTACATTCCACACACAGCTGTGGTACAGCAGGTCAACAGTGTTGTCCTACTCTATTGATTTTTTTTTTTTTTTTTTACCGATCTTCTGTCTGCTTTTTAAAATCTATTTTTGAAAGTAGGGTACTGAAATCTGTTACTATTGCTTTCCTTTACTGTATTTCCCCCTTCAATCTGTGCATGCTTGTTTCACAGACATATGTGTGTGCTCTCATATGAGGTGAAAATGTTTTCACAACTGCTGTAACTTCCTGGAGAACTGACTCTTTCATAATTATAAAATGGCCTTTCTGGTCTCATGCGGCTGATGCAAAAGACTATTTTGTCTTGCCCTCTTTGCTTCCTGTTTTCATGTAATGTTTTTTTCCAGCCTTTCTCTTTAACCAAAATGTGTCCATAAATTTAAAGTGAGCTCTTGTAGACAGCATATAGTCAGATTGTTTTTTTTTTTCTTCATTCAGTCTTTTTACTACTTTCACTTAAAGTCACTGCTGATAGGGAAACACTATTTCCATTTTGTTAGTTTTGCTGTTCTAGTGATCTTGTCCCTTTTTACTGTTTTTTGCTGCTGATGTGTTTTTTTTTTTTTTTTACAGCGAGAAGTTACAGCTTCTTTCTCACTTTTTGGTCATCATTACAGGTTATATCTGTGGTAATTATAGAACCTACACCAAGCATGTTATAGTTACAACAATCTCTTTTAAGCTGGTAACTTCAGTCACATAAGCACCCTAATCTTTTACATCTTCCCACACTAATTTGTTGAGTTACAAGCTATCCCCTTTAATATTTTCTATCTATGAATCTAATTTTATCATTGTGGCTTTTGTCTTTGAGATTCCATACTATATTTAAAAGTAATTTATGCACCACCATTACAGTGTTACAGTGTTCTATTTAAACATTTATTTTTAACAAAAATGTTTATCCTTTCATGTTGTTGTCCAGTGACCTTCTTTTGTAATTTGAAGGGTTCCTCTTAGCATTTCTTGGAAGGCAGGCCTCCTGGTTATGAGCTCTTTCAGCTTCTGTATCTGGGAACACCTTCTCTTTTTATTTTGAAGGACAGGTTTTCAGGTGTAGAGCACTGGATTGATAACTTTCTTCTTTTTCTTCGATTACTTTGAATGTACCATCCACTTTCTGATGTCCCTTATGGTTCTGCCTGATAATCTGCTGATAATTATACAAAAGTTCCTGTGTATGTAATAAGTCACTTTTCTCTTGCTACTTTCAATATTCTCTTTGGCTTTGGATAGTCTGATTATCATGTGTCTTGTGGGTCTCTTTGGGGTCATCATGCTTCACAGTCTTTTGGGCTTCTTGAATTTGAGTCCTTGTTGTTTTTCTTTTTTGCAGAACCGGGGATTGAACTCAGACCCTTGCGCTTGCTAGGGTACTGAACCATCTCCCTGGCCCCCTTGTTGTTTTTCTTAGATTTGGGAACTTCTCAGCATTGTTTTCAAGTAGTTCTCTGACACTTTTTCTCTCTACTGTTGTCCCAGAACTCCACTGTTCATATTTTTATCCACTTGATGGTGTCTCACAAGTCCTTTTAGCTCTTTTTACTTTTTTCATTCTTTTTATCTCCCTATTGAATAATTTGAAAGGACATATTTTCAAATTCATTGACTCTTCTGCTTGTCTGCTGTGAATCTGATTAAATTGTGTGTTTAGTTGTTACATTCAACTCTAGAATTCCTATTTGTTTTTTCTTCTCTCTCTTTTTTTACTTTTATGTATTTTGTACAGGGTCTCACTATGCAGCACGGACTTGTAGTGATCCTCCAGTGCTGGAGTTACAGGTGTGAACCTGGTCTCGGGGCCCGGGGCATGCCCAGTGTAGCATGTGGTACCAGGGGTTGAATCCAGGTCCTTGTGCTTGCCAGGGATGCGCTTATTCTACTGAGCTATCTCCCCAGCCCCTCTCATTTGGATTTCATTTAGTTGTCCATTAGTTATTTCTTTTAGTTTCATGAACATCCTAAGTTACTTGGAGTTCTGTGTTTGACAACTCATATAGGTTCTCCATTGCATTTGAGTTGCTTTCTAAAGGGCTGAATGTGTCCTATTCAGAAAAAATTACTCTTTATTTATATACTTGCTATGTTCTGTTGCTATGTTCTGCTGTTACCTCTGCTAATCTTCAAAGTCTGGTTTCACATATAGTTCCCCAAACAGCCCGAATAGAAACTGTGAAGCCTTCTTAATCCTTTTCTGAGATATGTTCTTTCTGGGCTTCTTCACATAATCTCACTGAAGATGTTTGTCATTTTTCTTGGGAGCACATCCTTCTGTCTCATCACTATGGCCTTTCTGGTGCCATAGAAAGCTGTAGCACTGGATCTCCATCTAGCAATTTTGAGAGTCTGGTGATCATCTGAGTCCTATTGATGCCTTGTTCTCAGTGATCCCCACCCTGTCATTCTGCTCTTGTTCTCATAGGTTTAAGCAAGATAGAATGCAGTCCCTCAGGCAATCTACCTAAAAGTCAAAGCATTGTACACCTCAGTGCTACTCTGTCTTGTTAAGAAGACAAAGTTTCTCCATTAGTGCTCTGTTCTGTATTGTGAATATTTCTACTGAGCTTCAACATGGTTGACTTTGAACTTGCCTGGGGTGTAGGAACCTTTTCACTGTTTTCTATTTTTATGAAGACAATTAAATGCATAGATTTTCTTTCAGTCACTATCTCCATGGAAGAAGGAGGATCTAGGGCCTTCTATTCTGCCATCTTGCTGCTGTCACCTCAAAACATCTATGAATGTGGCTGTGTTCTTTTCAATTCTACAGCAGCAGTGATGGTTTTGGATCTCTGGCAACAGTTGGCACCATGAATCCTTTTAGGTTCAACCCTTCTAGCAAGTCTGTTGTGCTATTTGCCTGTGGTTTTAAAGTGCATTTCTCCAATAACTAATAATTAGTTTCTTTAGACGCAGGGGCTGGGGTTGGATCGCTGGTGGTGTGTCGTGCTGGCCCTGCCCTTGGGGTACACTGAGAAGGTGATTAGGATTGGGTGTTCTCAGTGCTTGGGAGGCTGAAAACAGGAGGTTCACTATGAGTCTGATCTGTGTAGTGAGACCCTATACTAAATTAAAAAAAACAGACAAAAATTATGTGTGTTTCTTTTTTTGGAAAAGTGTTCAAGGCTTTGCTATTTTTCTCAGTAATTGGTAGCTTTTATTTGTTTATATTCCACATTTTTACTGAATAGAGAATGTAAGAGTGTGTCTGTTGTGTGTGGTGGGTATAGTGCAAAAGTAGCAGATGAAGAAAGCTGAAGCAGGCATCTCATGGTGCTTTCAGAAAGGTCACAGGCAGGTCACCTGGGTGACCCTCTACTCATGCAGACTGACCTCTTACTGAGTTTTAAGAGTTCTTCATATATTCTAAATATAAGTTCTTTTTTGGATATATGTATTGCAAATATTTTTTTTTCTTACTCCATGGCCTAACTTTCCATGTTCTTAATGTCTTTCAAAGAGCTAAATATTTCACTAAGTTTAATGTATTAATTTCTTCATGGTTTTTGCTTGAGTCCTATCTAAAAAATCTTTCCTTTCAGAAAGTTACAAATAGTCACTTTAACTCTGTCTCTCTGTCTCTGTCCCTCTCTTACCCCCTTTCTCTTCTTCTTCCTCCTCCACCTTTTTCTGTTTGAGACAGGGTTTCACTATATAATTCAGGCTGGCCTTAAACTCACAGAGATACTCCTGCTTCAGACCCCCTGCCCCAGTACTGGTATTATAGGCATGCACTACTGCACCTGGCCACTCTTACATTTATTTCTAGAAAATTTATAGTTTTAGCTTTTAGATTAAAAAGGCCAAAATTCACATTAAGTTTTGTGTATGATACAAGGTCTGGAGAGGCTGGTATTTTATTTCCCCAACACTTTTGTAATCAATTTGTATTAAGTTCCCATATTTTAAAATACTTAGAATGGTTTCCATTTTCCTGATTGACTTCACTTGATACAGCAATGTGATTGAAAAGACAGGCTATACTCAGTATGTACAGACATCTGAACAGCAGGCTCAAGTGTCAGAAATTTACTTAATTTACATGGATGTATGTTGGCTGTTAAGGGGTATTTTCTTACATAAAGTGCTAAAAATAATCTCAGCATCCTTACCAGGAAACTACTTATAATAATTTTTTGGGGGGGCAACCTTTAATGAGATGCAATAAATAATAATATATATATATTATTTGCACATATAATCAGCACAAAGTGTGGCAGCTATCACTGTATTTGATATATTCACTTAGAATCTGCATTACTATTTGTTCGTTTATATCTTCTAGCCTCCTCCTTTGCCCATTAGTGTGCTGGTGGGTGAGGGATGCCCTTTCCTTTCTTGGCCGTTATCCCACTGCTTCTGTAATGTTCTATTTCTTCAGTGCTGTTGGAAATAGGTCAACGTATCAACATTTCATACGGAGATCATTCTCCTGCACCGGCCTTATTCCTACTGTTTATGCAGGTGTCACCCTGTTAGAAGATAGTCCAGCGGCACAGCCAGAAGAAACCGGAGACCAGGGCTCCGATGGAAACAGCAGGTCTAGTCTAAAGGTCAAGTCACGGCGTGGCAAAGTAGGGAAGTACTTTGCTCTGAGAGGGAATGCTGAGTGGAGGACAGAGGCAGGAACACTCTCACTCACACATGCATTTTCTAAAAGAAACATTTCACATAGAGCTGATAAATAAACTAGAAGGTGCACAGCTCAATGCTGAACTGGAGAGCACTGGATGACACAAGCACACTGGGCTCTGTGCACGCTGGCATCGTTTTACATCAACCTGCTCCCAAAGTCTATTTCACTCTGAATAGAGTTGTCATTTCTGACCACTCTGACCATCTGCTTCCTGCAGAATGCATGGGGGAAACCTGCTGCAAAGCTCCATGACGGCAGGTTGTTTAGAAGACCCTTGGGTTGTCTCCACCCCCTCCAATCAATATGGCATAATTCTTCTTTGGCTGGTTTGAAAGCAGGTCACGGCTGAGGTGTTGGGAGAAAAAGCAGCCAAGGAGGCCTTAAAATAGAGATATGCTTGAGCCTTCAAGAACTGGGAGGACCCAGCCGTAGCTAGAGAGAAGAGCTGGATGTCTTAATCCAGACTGATGCCCCAATAACAGGATTTGTAATTAATATTTGTCTTTGTGGTGGGAGTTCTTAGATGGGTGCAGGGTGAGAATAAAGGAGACACAAAGGGGGCTGGACGTTCAGAAAGGCAAGGTGGACAGGAGCTGATCCAGGTATGTGACTGCTGTTTTGCCCCTTAGGGCTGTAATGGTTGATACAGTGACCACCTGAGAAGTCTAGAGGTTTAATCAACTCAGCAGGGGGCCAGGATCCTCATTTTATAAACAGCCTCACCCTGTACAAGAGGAGGGCATGGAGAGGGCCTAAAGCCTGCATACCATATAAGGGAGGGAAAGCGGTTTCATGTGTGCTCCCTCTTTTGCTTTCACTGTTTCCTGCCACCTTGAAGGGTTGCTCTTTGCCACGCCACCTTGCCCTGGACCCAGGTGATTATGGACTGAAGCCTCTACAAACTGTTGAGCTAAATCAACTTTTTCCCTAACTTCAGGTATCAGGTATTTCATCCCAGCAATGAGAGAAAAGTAATTAAAGATTTGGAGGAAGCCACTGCTTTTCCAGTCTCTGCCGCCTGCTTCCTGGTTTCATAACGAGGCTCGGAATCTGGAAAAGTCTTCAGAATTACCTGCCCATCATGTACTCCATCATATGAGATAAAAAACTCAGAAACCTCTCTCTCTCTCTCTCTTTATGGTGGAATTGGGGATTGGAAACTCAGGCCCTTGCGCTTGCCAGGGAAGCGCTTATTCTACTGAGCCATCTCCCCGGCCCCCAGAAACATTTCAATGTCAAAAACGTTTAGCCTGGCTTCTGCTTCCTAAAACTCCTCAATAAGCAGCGGGTGTGTGGTGGTGATGATGCAGAACTGCTGTTGGTGGTGTGGACCAGGGTGCGACAGCCCGGGGGGACCCCTGCTACATATGCCCTGTTCTGTCCAGGCTAGCTCTTCTGACTCCCAAGCAGCTCTTTTTAATTGTTTATTTTTCTTTCTGGAGCACATTTTCAAACTTTTTATAAAAGACATTTTGTCTTCTGAGGAACATAAAAATCTCACCCACCCTCGCTTAGGCGTGATATCCATGCCTCCTTGGAAGTTGCTACTTTCTTTCCTGAATCCCCCCTTTCAGTACCATTAAAATTTAGAAGTAGGCATTTCATTTGTCTCTTTCTGTGTATGTGTGGTTCTCTGAGAAACGGTCTTGCCATGCCCAGGTTGCCTTTGAACTTGCACAATCCTCCTGCTTCAGCCTCCTGAGGGTGGGAATCACAGGCATGCCTACCCATCCAGGTCAGAGCTGGCACACAGGAAGATGACCCATGGTGTGTTGTTTCTCAGATACAAACTCAAGTCTTTCGGCAATGTTTTTTTCAGACACATACTTCCTTTACCTTTTGGTTCAAAAGATTCCAGGGCCCAATAGCTTCATTTGGATTTTGATACGTTTCTAAAAAATCCCATTCTACCCTGAAGCAGCTTTACCTTGCAGGTGGAGCAGGAGGGCCAAGATATTACCAATGCAACCGAAGTGCGAGGAGTCTTGCAGTAATCACCAAGTGTTAGTGATTTCAGCCACTGCACACTCACTCAGACAAAACCTTTTTGAATCCCTGCCCAGCACTCCTCGGGACTCTCCACTCTCCGCCTGGCCTTACTGTGATTTTTGATAGGGAATATAATGGCAAGATGTGACTAATTCTGTCTTTGTTCAGCAGGACGTGAGCTCCGTGCCTGTCCAATCTACAGCACTGCAAAGAGGCTCTTAGTAAACACTCTGAAATTAGACAAATTAAGGCAAGGAAAAACGTAAATTTTGAAAGGTTTCATCAGTTTAAATCAGTACTGTTTTCGATGAGGAACTATGTTGTCTTTATTTTCAATCCATTTCTGATTAACATTTTATGAAATTAAGATGGGCTCAGAAATGTGATTCAGTGGTAGAGTGCATGCTTACCATGTTTGAAGCCTTGGGTTCAATCCTTAGCACTATAAAATAATAAGATCTTAAAAATTAAGATGAATTACCTTATGTCTGGATGTTATAATGATGATAAATTGCTACAAAAATTAAAAAAAATTCTCTGAAAGAAGTATGTTCTATTTAAGCCCCCCCTTTTTTTGGTAAAGCAAAATGAAAAGTAAAAGTCCAATAATTTTTCTTTTGTACTATATTTCTATTCTCCAACAAAACAATCACTATTATAATTTGCTATGAATCTTTGTATTTTATACAAATGCATATGTACAGATGTACATGTGTTTCTGAACACAAATCCACAAAAAATATGGGCACTGCTTTATCTATTAATTTTTTATATTAAGCAAAGCTTCTTTTTTTTTTTTTGTATTTTAGGGAAGGGTCTACATGGTGTTCAGGGTCTCACTACTAGATCGGACTCATAGTGATCCGCCTGTGTACAGCCTCCCAAGAGCTGGGATTATAGGACTGCACAACCACGCCCAGTCTCAATTACCACCTCAGCATGCCATGGGGGTGGGGCCAGCACAGCAGGCCTGGGGATCAAACCCCTGACCCCTGTGCTGGCCTGCAGGCGCTTTAATCCACTGAGCTATTTGGGCGGCCCCAAGAAAAACTTCTCTTATGCTATTCTAAAACTTCTCTAATTCTTGTTTTCCTGATTCAGTCACATCATATATTGAATCCCAACAAACTGCCTGAGCCAACTTGTCCATTTAAGAATATGCTAGATCTGTCCTTGTCCCAACAGAGTTCTAGGTTATTTATACCTTTTTACCAGTACCATAACCTTTCCTTTTATATATGTTCTAGGTCAAGGGCTTCCTTACAATTCCTCTGTTAAAACCATATCCTCCTTGGATGAAAGCGCCTGTTTAGGCAGATGCAAGGGCCCAGAGTAGAGTTTGGGTCCTGCCCCCAGGGCATGCTGAGACAGCAAATGAGGCTGGATGTCTTTCTTGGGAGACTGTAAACAGGCAGATCACTACGAGTCCAGTGTACGCAGTGAGACCCTGAACACCCTGTACTCCCTGTCCTAAAACAAAAACAAAAACTTATCCTTTACTATGGCAGTGTTGGGGAGTGGGGTGCGTAGGAGGTGCTTAGGTTTGGAGGATGTCAGGAGAGCGCAAACCATGGTAAGATCATAAGAAGCATGTGTGGTTGCACACCTCTCCCCACTGTGCAGGGTCATGGGGAGAAGGCCAGCAGCTGCACCCCAGGCCTCGGGCCAGGCTCACACTGTCTCAGAGATTCCAGCCTCTCCAACTACAAGCAGAGGACTGAGTGCTTTATACGCTACCCAGTCAACGGCATTTTGTTACAGCAGCCTGAGGAGACTATTGCAATGGCTCATCTAGCAAATTCTCTGGAAATGTTACTTGTCTTTTCTTTCTTGTTTTGAGAGCTAGGAATATAAAGATCACTTGCTTCGCCTAGGAAGAGACATTCTGAGGAGTTTAATAAAGCAGCTCCCAGACACTGTCATTTGTTTCGGCTTTCAAAAAAAAAAAAAAAAAAAAACAAAACATAAATGTCAAATTAATAAAAGAAATGAGGAGGTGTCATATACCATAAGAGTAATTATAATACTGGCTGTGCACAAGGCTGCATCTGTTATTGTACTCCATGCTTACGGCAGAGGACCCTGAAGGCAGGAGGCACAGGTGAGGAATAGCACCTGTAGCAAGCGACAGATCTGGCTTAGTGCCATTTGTCACAGCCATGACTACTATTTCTTCTCCATCAGCTGCACCGCCCTCTGCACAGTGCATGACTTCTGTGCTAGTGGCCACTGCTCTTTCACATGGTTAAGACTTCTCAGCAGGGTGCCTGGCTTTCAGAAAGGCTAAGTCACTCTCTCGAAGCCAGTGGAAGACCAGGAAGGAAGGAGGCTTTGAATCCAGTGCCTCTGTGCTTGCTCTGGTGGGCAGCTTTCAGGCTACTCCCTGAATATTGCAAGCGGGAGGAGCCGCAGAGCAGATGATGCCCATGGAAACTAAAGACAGACTACTGAGGTGGTTTTTCCAAAATGGCCCTGTCTCCATGCCTGAGCGGGTAGCTCAGGAATAGACAGCTATAGATGACCAGTAAGGCAATGAATGTCTGCTGAAGCCATTCGTTAAATCACTTAATTTACTTGCCTAATCTAATCTTCATTTCCTTTGCTTAATCTGATCGTTCCTTCTGAGAAAGCCAACACAAACCAAAATGAACATCTGCTAGCAAAAATGAACTTTGCCCAGGGTCTCTTCTAAGGTAATTCAGCCACGGAGCAGAAAGGGCCAGGGACTCACCAGGCCCTGCCCTGTCCAGGGTTTACCTTGCCCTTGTCAGCGCATTTCTTTCTTTCTTTCTTTCTTTCTTTCTTTCTTTCTTTCTTTCTTTCTTTCTTTCTTTCTTTCTTTTTTTTTTGTCTTTCTGACACAGGGTCTCACTATGCAGTTCAGGCTGGCCTCGAGCTCACTTTGTAGCTCAGGCTGGTCTCGAACTCACAACAATCCTCCTGCCTCAGCCTCCCGAGTGCTGGGATTACAGGCATGCACCACCTGAATGCACCCGATCTTGTCAGTGCATTTCAGTGCACACAGCCACACCTGTCTCTTCCTGTCCACTGGGGTTTGGCTCCAGAACTCCCCAGGGATACTGATTTCCTCAGGTGCTCAAGTCTGTTATGGACAATGGTGCACTATTCATATGTAACATACATGCACTTTTTTGTACACTTTTAGTCAGCTCTAGGTTACCTATAGCTACACAGTAAATGTTCTTTACTATATAGAGAGTGTTGAGAGGAAGTAAGTCTGGACATTTTGAGTACAGATGCAACTTTTTCCTCATAGATTTTGCCATCTATAGTTCCTTGATGCAAAGTATGGATATAAGGGCTGGCTGTATTGGGTTCTGAGAGGCTTTTGCTGTTAAAACAAAACAAACTCCAAGGAAGACAGGGTTGATCCCCTTTTTCTATGAAGAGTACTTGTCAATTACAAAATCTTGATTAACTGCATTGTTTTACTTTTATTATTTAAATATTTCTACCATGATTTAATTTCTGCCAATGAGAGCAACGTTCAAGCTCTTAGAAGGCATATCTTCTTAAAAAAAAAAAAAAAAAAAAAAGAGAGGCTCTTCCTACACAGTTCAGACTCATAGTGCTCCTCTTGTCTCACCCTCCCCCAGCACTGGGATTACAGGTGTGTTCCACCACACCTGGGGGGTTCCAGGGCCAGAATGGCACATGGTACCTGGGATCGAACTTGGGTCCTTGTGCTTGCCAGGAACTCTGAGCTATCTCCCCAGCCCTGTATGACGTCTTTTGCATGGAGTCCAGTGCTTCCTTTCCCAGTCTTATATGAACAAAAGAAACATAATACTTATCACTTAACTATAGCAAGCAACTAAATGAGAAAACCTGAACAAAAAATCATGGTTATTTAAAAGTCAGAAAATTAGGAGAGGGAATCCACCCGAGCTGGCCCAGCGAGTGTATGGGAGGACTATTGGGTTCTTGGCGGGCTTCTGTGAGCCAGCACCATCCGGAGCCCCTGCCCCCAAGACCCCCGAGCCAGCAAGACTTTCTGAGACTCTCTAGGCAATCCACCTAAACTCATCCTGCCCTACAACTCCCTGGAGCCCCTGCCCCCAAGCATGCCAAGAGAGTGAGAAGTTTTATGACTCTTTTGGCCCCTGAACAAACTCAGCACAGTGCAGTGAGTGTACGGGACAGCTTCTGTGCTCCCTGGGCCAGGGACACAACAGAGGGGAACCACAGTCTCACAGTTGTGCCAGAAGGGCTGTAGCAAAAAGGAACTGAACACAACAGCTAGCTCCAGGCCAGGCATAACTGGATAATCTCAAACTTAATAGACTGGCACCCAAATTTCATTACATGCTAAGGTTGTAACTGCACCAAAGCTTTTCACCAAAGGTCAGAGGTCAGTGCTATACAAAATGAAAACACAAGGAGCAAAAAATGCAATCTCAAGCCTCAAGCCCACCAATAAGTGCAGAGGAAACTAGTTCAGCTGAAATGAATGAATTAACAGAGTCGGAAGCAAAGAAACAACAGCAGGAAGGTATAGAGGAACTCTGACCAAAATTAACGCCTGAAATTAAAAAAGAAATTTTTGAATACATAGCATTGGAAGTAATGAATCAAATCCAGAAATGTATGGATGCCCACCCAGAACTAGTACAGAGAACACTATTCCGGCTGAAACATATGAACTAACAGCAAGCAAAGAAACAACAGCAGAAAGGTAGAGGAAATCAGAGCAGAAATAATTTCTGAAATAAAAAAAGAAATCTTTGAAACCATAGCATCTGAAGTAGAGAATCAATTATGGAAATATATGGAGGAAACCCAATTTGGAAAAAATTCTGCAGTAACAGAATGAATAGCTACCTGTAAAAAAGACATTGATAAAAAAAAAAGAGGAGATTAAAAAGATGACAGATTCATTGAATGAGCAATACAGGAAAGAAATAGATCGCATGAAGCAGAGTCAAAGAGATATAGAAGAACTTAAAATATCAATCATGAGTCTACAAACTGTTTGAGTGAAAGTGAAGACAGAGTTTCAGATCTTGAAGATGCTGGTGCAAAAAAAAAA